>JAKVIS010005977.1:0-11436 GCA_033119425.1 Bufotes viridis
TCCACAACAGCCAGAGAATTAGCCCCTATGGCACAAGAAGGGAAGGACCCAGGAAGGAGGAGCCACTTACATGCAGAAATAACAAGTTGCCGTTGGCAACTGCATGCTGACAACCGTGTCACGGCGCACACAACAGAGAAGTGAGCACCACCAGGCGGCTACCTATTGGATTAGTCCCAATATGTTTGACAGCTGACCCAAAGTGGGCAGAGCACAGAAGACAGAATTCCACGAAAACAGAAAAAACAGGTCGGAAGTGCAATATGGTAACAGGCACCAGTCAGTACATGGGCAGACAACAGATAACAAACACCTTAGCAAGGAACAAACTAAGAACCAAATTGCTCAGGCAGAAATGAGGTCAGGAGTACAGTGTCATAACCCAGAAGCTGATTAGCAATTAGAAGCAGCCCATGCGCCTGCACACAGAACATAGAGGAGGAGTGATAGTGAATGCAAAAATGAAATTGGTAGGTGTTCAATAACTAATGATCTAATAGACACAGCAAAGCAAAAAGACATGCAAAAGCCACCGATATAACACTGTGGCATTATGTATATCTTATGGGCAGGTTAGCAAAATTTCCGAGACTCTGGGATATCGGGTTAAAGATAGTGTTGATCACGAATGCTTCAGTTGCGAGTTTTATTGCGGCGAATATCGGCGCTTCGAGAAGAACTTGCGAATATTTAAAATATCTGCAAGACCATCTTCGCTTAATTGCCGAATATTCGTTTCTGCGAATTTTTGTAAATTCACATAATTTGCATAAAGATTTTGCATAAACAGGCATTTAAAGAGACACTCTTTTAAGCCTGCCAGTTCCTCGCGGATTTTTCTCCATGCATTTTCATGCAAATTTATGCACATTTTCGCAATCAGAAAAATAATGACTGGAGATTCTGAATTTTGCGAGATTTTTCGAATGTGCGAATATTCGCCCGAATATTCGCGAGAAGTATCAGCGGTGAATATTGCACCTACCGCTCATCACTTCAACCTTTCTATCTAAGCGATGTGCTTTGATGCCAGTGAAGACTGCTGGGTCTAAAATGAGGCATGGATCACATATCTGATTGTAATTGACCGCTACACCGGACGCGCCTAGCGCAGGGATGCGTCACTGCGGGCGGCCCTAGCTCCTACTGAGTTGTGGCGTCGGTAGCGTCATCTCGTGAGCCGAGATTTCCTGTGAGCGCGCGCGCGTCGTGCTGCGTTCCACAGAGAGCCGTGGCACAGCAGTTCGGCTACAGCCTGCCAGCGATGGATCATCGGCTGGCAGGCTGTAGATGCGAATAAAATCGCATCAAACTGCTATATCAGGCGCTGTTTATGAACAGCGTCTGATATAACTGCTACCTGGTCCTCTGGTGGTCCCATTTGCTGGGATCGACCACCAGAGGACCAGGTAACTACAATAAGTTGCACCAAACACTACACTAACCCCCCACCCCCTCACCTATTAACCCTTGATCACCCCATCTAGACCCCTGATCACCCCCTGTCATTGATCACACCCCTTGTAAGGCTCCATTCAGGCGTCCATATGTGTTTTGCGGATCCGTGGATTCACGGATCCGTGGATCGATCCAGCGGATCGATCCGACGAGATCCGTCCTCAAAACACGGACACCGGCAATAGTGCTTTCCGCATTTTGCAGATCCGCACATTGCCAGAACTCATATAGAAAATGCTTTCTTGTCCGCAGTGCGGACAAGAATGAACATATTCTATATTTTGCAGAAACGGAAGTGCAGACCGAGCGCAGATCCGTAATTCCGGATCAGGCGGGACAGAGTCTGTCCACCAGAAATGAATGGTCCGCAATTCCGTTCCGCTAAACAAATTTCAGGACGTGTGAATGGGGCATAGGGTCTCCTTTCACCGCCAGTTAGCTGGCTTCACGTTGTTGTAGCTGCTGTAGCCACCAGCACCGCAGTCATAGTTTTAGCGACATGCCACATGTTGTTGACGATGAAGTAAAATCTGTGCCGTTCATATTTTTTCAGCGCAGAGGCTGAGCGAAAAAAATCTCCATTACCGTATGCTCAATATCGGAGAATCGCGAGAAACTCCTAATGCTGTCCATACGTGCAATGATTCTGGAGACCCTCAAATGCCAGGGCAGTACAAAAACCCCACATTGCTGACCCCATTTTGGAAGAAGACACCCCAAAGTATTCCGTGAGGGTATGAGTGAGTTCATGTAAAATATTGTACTTATGCAAGTTAGTGGAATATGAGACTGTAAAAAAACAAAAAAAAAAAACAATTTCCTGCTAACTTGTTCCATATTTTTTTTCTGTGAACTCACCATACCCTCACAGAGTCGCTGAGTGTCTTCTATCCACAATGGGGTCACCCCATGGGTATTATACTGCCCGGCACTCAACAGTGTCTCAAAGCGTGAGAATCCAAATCGCGTAAAAATGCCCTGTGAAATCCTAAAAGGTGCTCTATTGGTTTCAGGGCCCCTCTTTGTTGCATCTTGCTGCACAAAAGTGTCACTCATACAGTATCGCCGTACTCAGGAGAAGTAGGACAATGTGTTTCGGGGTGTATTTTTACATATACTTATGCATGGGTGTGAGAAATATCAGCTGTAACGACTACTTTTAAAGTATTTTATTCAAAGTTGTCAATTTGCAGAATTTCTCTTACCACGATCTAGGCATACGTAAAGTAAACCCAATCTGATAACACATTGCTCTGCAGCCAATCACAAGGGCAAATCAACAGGTACCTTTAGGAAGGACGCATTTTGCGCATTTTCTTTCTCACGCTTTAGGGCCCTAAAATGCCAGGGCAGTATCAAATGCCCACATGTGACCCCATTTTGGAAGAAGACACCCAAGGTATTCGCTGAGGGGCATAATGAGTCCATGAAAAATTAAACTTTTGTCAAAGTTAGCGGAAAGGGAGACTTTGTGAGAAAAACAATAAAAATCAATTTCCACTAACTTGTGCCAAAAAAATCTTCTATGAACTCGCCATGCCCCTCATGGAATACCTTAGGGTGTCTTCTTTCCAAAATGGGGTCACATGTGGGGTATTTATGCTGCCCTGGCATTTTAGGGGCCCTAAAGCGTGAGAAGAAAAATGCGTAAAAATGCCCTCCTAAAAGGTACTCATTGGAATTGGTTTGGGCCCTTTGCGCATCTTGGCTGCAAAAAGTGTCAGCACATGTGGTATCGCCGTACTCAGGAGAAGTAGGGCAATGTGTTTTGGGGTGTATTTTACATATACCCATACTGGGTGAGAGAAATATCTCTGTAAATTGACAACTTTGAATAAAAAATTTAAAGTTGTCGTTTACAGCGATATTTCTCACATCTGCGTATATATAAGCACTAACCCCTGCTCTACAACGACCATACGTCATACTGCAGCCTAGTAACATAGAGTACTCAACAGTGCCTTTAAATTCGCAGTCATTTTTACGCATTTGAGTCTCTCACCCTAGAGTGCCAATGCAGTGATAGTATAATCACACATGTGACCCCATTTTGAAGAGACACCTAGGTATTCTGTGAGGGCATGGTGAGTCCCTGAATTGTTGGCACAAGTCAGCGGATATATTTTTTTTTTGTTTTTTTACAAAGTCTCATATTCCACTAACTTGTGACAAAAAATAAAATTCTGTGAACTCACCATACCCTCACATGAGTATCAGATGTCTTCTTGCAAATGAGGTTCTTGTGGGAGTATTTCTGCTCCTGGCATTTTAGAGGCCCTAACGTAGAAGAAGTCTGGAATCAAATGCGTAAAAATGCCCTGTGAATCCTAAAGGTACTCCATTGGTTTTAGAGGCCCTTTGCACAGGCTGCAAAAGGCAGCTCACATGTGGTATCGCCGTACTCAGGAGAAGTAGGGCAATGTGTTTTAGGGTGTATGTTTTATATATACCACACTCTTTATGTGAAAAATATCTCTGTAACATGACAACTATTTAAAAATTTATATAAAGTTGACAATTTACAGAACTATTTCTCTCACTCAACATGGGTATATGTAAAAATGCGCCCCAAGCGTGCCCTACTTCTGACAGTGCGACTCGACATGAGTCATTTTTGCACGACCTGGTACCTAGAGGCCCTTCAGAGTACCTTCAGGTACATGGCGGCTCACAATTTAGCCCGCCCAAAATGCCAGAACAGTAACACCCCACAAATGACCCCATTTGGGAAAATCAACGACCCTAAGGTATTCACTGAGGGCATAGTGAGTCCGTCTGAGATTTTTTTTTTGCCAGAAGTTGTCAGAAATTGAAACTATTATTTTTCCTTACTCAGAAAGTGTCATTTTCCAGCTAACTTGTGAAAAAAATGAAATAATCCATGAACTCACCAGGCCTCCGCAATAGCTTACAGGGTGTCTTCTATCTAAAATGATGTGATTTGGGAGTGTTATCTCTACTTTCTAGCATGCCTGAAGAAACATGGCAGGTGCTCAGAAAGTCAGAGCTGCTTCAAAATGCCGAAATTCACTTTTTGCACCATAGTTTGTGGCATACGCTTTAACCCAAATAAATAAATATACACTTATTGGACTTTTTATCAAAGACATGTAGAACAATAAATTTAGAAAAATTTATATAGAAATGTAGTTTTTAAAAAAATTTACAATAAAGTGAAAATGTCATTTTTTGCAAAAATTTCGGTCATTTTTGATTAATAGCAAAAAATAAAAATCAGCAACAATGAAATACCACCAAATGAAAGCTCTATTAGTGAGAAGAAAAGAGGTAAAAATTCATTTGGGTGGTAAGTTGCATGTGAACAATCAAACAGTGAAAAGTAATTGTTTGGTGTAAAAGTCGCCTCAGTCACATTAGGGTGTTTGAGAGGCTTCAGAGCAGGCGGTTAATCATGCCATCTCAGGAGTATCTAAAGTTGAAATTGTATTATCTTGAAGTAACTATAGGTGCAAAAGATGTAGTTGCCCTGGTTATCTACCTCAGGGTGTCCAGTCCCAATTCAGTTCAAAAGTATGTAATCTGCAGTAATAACAACAACATTCCCACTCTCTGTGTGCATGATCTTACAGTAGTAAAGGTTGAAGGTTTGAACCAGATAATATTGAGGTCTGTAGGAACACAAGATCATGTCGTAGCTTTTGGATGTTTCAGAACAAAAAACCAAAATCGCTAACATTGATGCTAATGTAGTAACCATCATGGAAGGAATCTTATTAACGTTGATCTATGAGCCAGAACAAAATCATCAGCGAACGGACGGGTTTGCTCCATAACAAATATCAGCTAAAATTCTTTACCGTTGATCTTATCAGATCATAGTAATATATGTTTGAGATCACAGACTTCCACATCTATGTTGATCATAAACCGTAAGCTCTTTTCCCTCCAAAACACTCTCTAGATTCTATAAATGTAAACAATCTATAATTAGTTAACCTTTATTATGTTCTGTGCTTGTGACTCTTAATTATGTAGCACGCTGTTTTTATATAAAAGGAAAAGTTAGAATGTTTTCATCATACAAAATTGAAGCACAATTTCATTAACCATAAATGAAGTCTATCTTTGCTTCTTTGAAATTCATCCGTCATCTAATAAATAGATCAGATATAATACTTGCGCCCTGGCGATGGGTTGTTAAAGCTATAATGGTTGCATTCACTCTTAAACAATGAGGTTTTACAGAATGCCATGGATAGGACAGCGGGGTCTGGTCATAGTAGAATCTCAAAATGCAGTCTCTATACAGAAGACTTTATGCTTTTACCAGATTGAGGTTTGTTTTCTAAGATAACCATTGTTTTACAGACAAATTACCAGCAACTGAAGGCTGATGTAGGGTGACAGAGTTAAATTCTCTACTGCTGGTCGATGCTTCTAGTGGGATGAAAATGGTGCCAGAGATCATGTTAGGAAAACAATGTTCATTTCTTAAATCTGATCATTATCTCTTTTGAAGGTAATCAGAACTTTAACGGAATGAGGGTGTAAAAAAATATGCGTTTCATTCTCACACATTTTACTGATTGATAGGAAATTAGAGAATAGCTACTAAATCTATATATCTTTTTCTGCTTATCTATTAATTACCTAGTTATCTTTAAGTGGAGGGCTGATCATACTAGCTAAATCTTGTGGCACTGTAGAGGATTAAACCATTTCTTCTCAAATTGATCCATTGATTGATGCAGAATGAGGTAATATATATATCTTTATTAAATTGCTCTCTACTGATCATGTACCTATGTGATAACATGAAAACCCAAACTTTTATGCCCACTCGTGTCATCATGTCATGGTGCAGATCATTCTCACTGTCCATTGACTGGTAGAAAGTGAAGGCAATATATATTAATCACAATATCTGGTGATAATCTGGTAGTATATGTGTCCTTACCATTCCTTCTAAATCATCAACAATTACCAATCTGCTCCAGGTATTCATATTATCATTGATTAACAGAAGGTGAAATTGACCAATCGTTCTTGGTTGTCTTGGTTTTCTTTACCATTTAGATTTAGCTCTGATTCTCTTGTAGTGTGAAGTGCGCACTAACATCTGAAATAAAGCCATGTTTGGTTCACGCTCAATTTATTCCATTGCTCTATTGATTAGTAAAAACAGAAAAAATCACATCTGTTTCTTTGGTTTATACCTTCGATCTTCTGGGAAGATAGGAATCTGATAATTCTTTGAGATGAGCAGTGTCAATCATATATGGTACCGAGGCCCATTGCAGTATTGGATCACTGGTTGACAGTGTGTGAGAAAGGGCCCTATTATATCACTACTTGGTTCTCTGGGTTCTCACCCAGCTGATCTCTATCGTGGTATGCCCATTCGTGGAATGGTGATGACAAAATCACTCAGGTCATTCTCAGACATCATTGGCTGATAGGAAAGGATGAAAAGACTTGTTTTATCTATTTGGTTTCTCTTGGTTGCCATTATTATCTGGTCAGCTTGCTATATATAACAAGATGAGCTGTATGAATGAACATCGATTGTGTTTAGAAATTAACCATGGTTGACACTCTAGATGAGAATGACCTGTGGTAGTACTTATTATTTCAAATTTAAAATTACTTGTTTTTAAATGCATAATGGTTCTATAGGTGGAAATATGAATACTTTGTACTTTATGCATTATAAATATATTGCTCTGAGGTATTATCTTGCTGGATCCATCTTAGGGGACTATGTTGAAAAAATCTGTAACAGGGCCTTCCACTGTAAGTGCAAACTCAGTACAGTACCAGAAAGGTCTCAGTGGTGATCATAAGTTGCCATCTTTTATACCGGTGAAGAAGGAGCCCTTCTATTTTACGCTGACTGGAGGACACCATTTTCATCCTGTTAAAGAATTTCATCAGACAATATCAGATGTGGCAGAAATATCCGTAGGTTATTATAAAGGAAAATATTAATCAAACTGCCAAAATATCAGAGGCGTCAAACCTTGCACAAAATCACTAAAATAACATAATAAAAGTAATACATACCTTTGTTGAAGCAGCTTTATCTATAGTGGCTTTGTGCTTGCAGGAGTAAGTTGACCCTTAGTTTAAGTCATTAACTACAGGTATCAGAAACCATATTCTACCTGATGTTTCTGAGAAGGCAAAGAACATAATCGATGATATTATCAAACAATCAGCGATGCATCCAGAAACATGTTGTTCAACAGGTGTATGGAAGTAAATACATTAAAAAATGCATGATCTTCAGAATCTGACGATGGTGATCATGCAAACTCATCTGCCCAGATGGACAGTTGACATATTATGGTGTTTATATACAAAAAAAGTTGTACGACATATACCCTATCACGACACCTAAGATGGGGATAAGTGTCCTCGTGAGTGAGCACTTACATCCGCTATTATCAACTCTGCTAGGACACAAAAATGGTGATGATCTCAATATTTCTGGCAGTTATGAGCTGATGGTGGTGGACATCATGACATCCACTACGTTCGACAAGTGCCATGGTCTATTCTTGTGATACAAATTATTTCTTACATCATGTGTATCATATGGACAAGGATAAATGGACCCTACTATGGTCTTATTGCCATTTTTGTAAGAAGTGAACAACCATCAGTGGTGTCAACCTCCACAATCATAAATAAGTGTTTAATGGATCCCTTCAAAGTTATCCCATGCAGAAAGCATCTTTCTTACTGAACATTTTTGAAGGCTGAATGGATAATTCCTGCACAGTGGTGACCAGGTGCTTATCTTATAGAAAGAAGTTTTGTGCTATACCACACTGTTCTAAAGGATCGTTGCGTTGTCCCAGAGGTTGGATCTCACCCATCTAAAGCAGTGCAAATACATTGATATTCTGCTATAGATAGGATATCTTAGCTAAAAACAGTTCACACCTTGCCTGTTCATTCAGAAAATCACAGTATTTTTGCCAGTTGAGCCACTGCAAAGGAGTTTCTCTCATGGGTTCGGGTATGCATGCTAGTATGCGCCCATAGTGGGGCTGTGTCAATGTTTGGCCCTACGGCTATTTACAGATATCGACTTGTTCGGCATGGAAGTAACAGATGGGCAGATGCTTCTTTTCATTCCACTTTAGTTTCTGTGGCAATGTTAACTGCCCTAACATTGAAAACTAATTTCTTCTTAACCACTCAAGTGCAGAAAATACAAATACTGCGTTCTTCTTGGTTTGGTCGACTGTTTATTACAAAGATGATCAGTTGGTGAAGTTCTCATCTTTGTCAAGCTCAACGGGTTTTTTCTCTACTCAACAAAATGAGATAAATACAAACACCCAACAGTAACCCTGACACACAATAACCCCATATGAAGCTGTGATAGTAGATGTTGTGCTCAACATTTCTGCTCCTTTTAAATACAATGTAAGTAGATATCTACTGTAGAAAGAAGCGGAATGTGGTGGTAATGCACATTTTCAGAAACTAATGTTCCTCGTAGTATTCAGGTGAAGAATTTGATAATTTGCAGCGCATGAGTCGAATCATTTCCCCCAACGCTGCATTTCTTAATTTTTGTCATTCTGTTCAACTAAACCCAGTGTTTTAGGCTTGATACACAATTTGTGCAGTCAGTCTCAGGTGGCCAGATAGCAGGCTGGGACTGCGGAAGGAGGGCACAGTTTACGCTCGTCCACGGCGGCCTTTTAAGTGATTGCTATGAACAGCGTTCTCCAATACGGCCCTCCCTAATATGCAGGGCTTCAACATGCTGTGCTGATATGACGTCAGCGTGGTGATTCCCGCGTGTTTTACTGCTATCAGATTACAAAGTTCGACATCTGCTGAAATGTTTCGTAAAACCCTGTTGAGTATAAGGTTCATTGGTGAAAAGAGCTGTGGTATTACCTATGAAGAGGCACTGTGTAACATTTATCATACTATGTATACCTATGAACAGTTATATTGAAGATATCGACCGCCGCGGCACAACTATCATTATATATTCTTAAAAAAAAAAATTACCACTATTTTCAGTTCACTACTAGCACTGTAATTGGTTTAATGGAAAGATGAACATTGATTCTATAATGCGCTATTGACCTTCAGAAACGTGCAGGAAAATTCAGTTCCTTGGTTTCCAAACAGAATAAAGCAGATCACTAGGTTCCCAACTGGTGACATACCTTACGATGATCAGCTTAGTGTTGATGGACGGATAAAGCATGTGTTTGTTTGATGGAAGGTCAGCTGTCCTGTCAGTCATTGAAAGAATAAGCGTCTTCATTTCATAGTCTCCTGTGAATGAGCCTCTAGTTGACCAGATATCATGAAAGCCCTCCATCAAATTATTTGATTGAAAATTAGAGTTATATACTGGATAGAATGGAGAGGACTGTTGAGAACATTGAAAAGTGAAGGGAGGTATGTTGGTGGATGTCTTTGTCAAGATTCAGATATATATAACGATATCTTATACCAAAAATCATAGGAAGTCTTACAAACCCATTCTCTGCTTCATTGTTTCGAACTTTACAGCATAGCAAAAAGCATAAAATTAAGGAAGTAAATGTAAACATTGCGCGAGCCTTTCTTGATATTCCAGCTGCAAAGCAACTCTCCAGTTCATTCTCTTTATTTGATTGCTGTGCAGATTCTTCTGCAATACTTTGCCAATGGGTCTTGTTCAGGTTGCAGAACTAAAAAATGTCCTTAAGATGGCCTTCTGGTTACTGGAGGTCATCTTATGCAAGAAAGAGGAAGAGAAATGTTTGTTCAGTCATAGGCCTATCAAAAAGAACCAGATTAAGATGTGTAGACAACATAAACCACTGGTTGGTATAGTGTTTTAGCAAGATTTACATCACTCAGTGACCTGAAAATGAGATATGAGCAAGATTTCTGTGTGGATCAGGCAGTGATGACAGTTGGAAAGTCTTTATGTAGTGTGCTCATGATAGATTTATATTCTTTATAAACACACAGTTAAATTCATACTTGCCTTGTGGAATTTCGTTGTGGTGTCTTGAAAACCAAACTGTGCTATTCAAGCCAAGGGCTTTACCTTTCCAGGTTTTCAGTTTTCATTTGTTGTGAGTGAATATCATACAGTTCTGATGACCACAGCCTGATGCCTACCACTCTGGGTACTCCAGTGTGGCCGACCTTCGATACACCTTCTCTGGGCTTTCCAGTGCTGGCCAAGCCTTTGAATTTTTCAACACAGCCAACCGGTGTGTCATATATGCGGTGCCCAGTTCGGGCTTTCAGTGATCAGCCGCTGTCGGTGCACCTCAGTTCTGGAGCTTTCCATTGGTGCTGCCGCCAGGTGCACCATAAACAGAGCTGTTGAGGCCACGACCTTCAGTGCACCTCTGCTCTGGGCTTTAGGTGCTGGCTACAGCAACTGATTGCTATCAGTTAGAACTTTCGACCCGTGCCCTTGCGTTTTCAGCTCATAAAGAGCTCCACAGTGACGGCCATGCCCTTCTGATTTTCTATTCAATCTACATAAAAATAAAAGTCTTTTTCTTCAGGAACACAATAATTTTTATTACAGATCACATTTATATTGGTTTGTGCAGAAAATCATATCATTCAGGTTACATACTTTCTTTAACTGGAGTTGTCATCTTGACACATCATTCTTTAGCTCAATGGAGCTCACAATCAGTTGCAGATTAAGATCCCAGCTTGTTTTAACATTGGAGAGACCCACAAACACTGGAAGAGACACAAACTCCATACAATAGTTGCCTGTTGGATTTTAACCTAGAACTCCTTTTGCTACAGACAAGAGTGCTAATTTTAATCTTAAGAGAGCACTAGTCTTGGGATTAGACCTATTACACAGACCATACTGTTGGTAACTGTTTGGTCCTGCTGGTTAATATGCCTGTCAACAATTGCTAATGTAAGTCTTCAGGCTCTTTGGGCAGGGGCGTCATTATCATTAGCTGTTGAAAGCAAACCAGGCTTCGAACAGTAATGTAATTTTTTATAGGC
>JAKVIS010005978.1:0-11134 GCA_033119425.1 Bufotes viridis
CACAGCAGAAAACCACTGATTTATGGAACGCTATTTTGGCAATTGAATTTCACCCTCAGAACAAAAGATCTATCCTTTGCCGGACAGATTTAAACCAGGGCCTGCAACAGCTAGGACACCATATTCAGGGTATTGCTATTTTGGCAATTAATTTCATCCCAGAAAAAAATATATCCTTTGCCGTACACTAATAAACTTGGCCAGCCACTGCTGGGAACACCAGATTTACCTGGTATTGCTATTTTGGCAATTGAATTTCACCCCAGAACAAAATATATCCTTTGCCGGACACTATTAAACTTGGCCAGCCACTGCTGGGACACCAGATTTACGGTATTGACTATTTTGGCAATTGAATTTCACCCCAGAACAAAAAATCTATCCTTTGTCGTACACTATTAAACTTGGCCAGCCACTGGTGGGACACCAGATTTTACGGTATTGCTATTTTGGCAATTGAATTTCACCCCAGAACAAAAATATATCCTTTTGCCGGACACTATTAAACTTGGCCAGCCACTGCTGGCAAACCACTGATTTACGGTATTGCTATTTTGGCAATTGAATTTCACCCCAGAACAAAAATATATCCTTTGTCGGACACTATTATACTTGTGCCAGCCACCGCTGGGACACCAGATTTATGGTGATTGCTATTTTGGCAATTGAATTTCACCCCAGAAAAAATATATCCTTTGCATCGACACTATGAAACTTGGCCAGCCACAGCTGAAACCACCAGATTTACGGTATTGCTATTTTGGCAATTGAATTTCACCTCAGAACAAAATATATCCTTTGCCGGACACTATTAAACTTGTCCAGCCACTGCTGGAACACCAGATTTACGGTATTGCTATTTTGGCAATTGAATTTCACCCCAGAAAATAATATATCCTTTGCCGGACACTATTAACTTGGCCAGCCATACAGCTGAAACCACTGATTTACGGTATTGCTATTTTGGCAATTGGAATTTCACCCCAGAACAAAATATATCCTTTGCCGGACACTACTAAACTTGGCCAGCCACTGCTGGGACACCAGATTTAGGGTATTGCTATTTTGGCTATTGAATTTCACCCCAGAACAAAAATATATCCTTTGCCGGACACTATTAAACTTGGCCAGCCACTGCTGGGACACTAGATTTACGGTATTGCTATTTTGGCAATTGAATTTCACCCCTAGAACAAAATATATCCTTTGCCGGACACTATTAAACTTGGCCAGCCAACAGCTGGAACCACTAGATTTCAGGGTATTGCTATTTTGGCAATTGGAATTCTCATCCCAGAAAATAATCTATCCTTGGCCGGACACTATTAAACTTGGCCAGCCACTGCTGGGACAACCACTGATTTATGGTATTAAGCTATTTTGGCAATTGAATTTCACCCCAGAACAAAATATATCCTTTGGCCGGACACTATTAAACTTGGCCAGCCACAGCTGGAACCACCAGATTTATGGTATTGCTATTTTGGCAATTGAATTTCACCCCAGAACAAAATATATCCTTTGCCGACACTATTAAACTTGGCCAGCCACTGCTGGCGACACCAGATTTACGGGTATTGCTATTTTGGCAATTGAATTTCACCCCAGAACAAAATATATCCTTTGCCGGACACTATTAAACTTGGCCAGCCACAGCTGGAACACTAGATTTATGGTATTGCTATTTTGGCAATTGAATTTCACCCCAGAACAAAACATATCCTTTGCCGGTACACTATTAAACTTGGCCAGCCACTGCTGGGACACCAGATTTACGGTATTGCGTATTTTTGGCAATTGAATTTCACCCCAGCAACAAAATATATCCTATTGCCAGACACTATTAAACTTGGCCAGCCACTGCTGGTACCACTGATTTATAGGTATTGCGATTTTGGCAATTGAATTTCACCCCAGAAAAAATATATCCTTTGCCGGACACTATTAAACTTGGCCAGCCACAGCTGGAACCACTGATTTAGGGTATTGCTATTTTGGCAATTGAATTTCACCCCAGAACAAAATATACCCTGTTGCGGACACTATCTAAACTTGGCCAGCCACAGCTGGAACACCAGATTCATGGTATTGCTATTTTGGCAATTGAATTTCACCCCAGAAAAAAATATATCCTTTGCCGGACACTATTAAACTTGGCCAGCCACAGCTGGAACACCACTGATTTATGGGATTGCTATTTTGGCAATTGAATTTCACCCCAGAACAAAATCTATCCTTTGCCGGACAGATTTAAACTAGGCCTGCAACAGCTGGAACACCATATTCAGGGTATTGCTATTTTGGCAATTAAATTTCATCCCAGAAAAAAATATATCCTTTGCCGTACACTAATAAACTTGGCCAGCCACTGCTGGGACACCAGATTTACGGTATTGCTATTTTGGCAATTGAATTTAACCCCAGAAAAAATATATCCTTTGCCGTACACTATTAAACTTGGCCAGCCACTGCTGGAACACCAGATTTACGGTATTGCTATTTTGGCAATTGAATTTCACCCCAGAACAAAATATATCCTTTGCCGGACACTATTAAACTTGGCCAGCCACTGCTGGCACACCAGATTTACTGGTATTGCTATTTTGGCAATTGAATTTCACCCCAGAACAAAAATATCCTTTGCCGGACACTATTAAACTTGGCCAGCCACAGCTGAAACCACTGATTTATGGTATTGCTATTTTGGCAATTGACTTTCACCCCAGAACAAAACATATCCTTTGCCGGACACTATTAAACTTGGACAGCCACTGCTGGCAACACCAGATTTACGGTATTGCTATTTTGGCAATTGAATTTCACCCCAGACAAAAATATATCCTATGACCGACACTATTAAACTTGGCCAGCCACTGCTGGTACACCAGATTTACGTGTATTGCGATTTTGGCAATTGAATTTCACCCCAGAAAAAATATATCCTTTGCCGTACACTATTAAACTTGGACAGCCACAGCTGAAACCACTGATTTATGGTATTGCTATTTTGGCAATTGAATTTCACCCCAGAACAAAATCTATCCTTGGCCGGACAGATTTAAAATAGGCCTACAACAGCTGGAACACCATATTCAGGGTATTGCTATTTTGGCAATTAAATTTCATCCCACAAAAAAATATATCCTTTGCCGTACACTAATAAACTTGGCCAGCCACTGCTGGGACACCAGATTTACGGTATTGCTATTTTGGCAATTTAATTTCACCCCAGAACAAAATATATCCTTTGCCGGACACTATTAAACTTGGCCAGCCACTGCTGGCACAAGATTTACGGTATTGCTATTTAGGCAATTGAATTTCACCCCAGAACAAAAATATCCTTTGCCGGGACACTATTAAACTTGTCCAGTCACAGCTAAAACAACTAATTTATGGTATTGCTATTATGGCAATTAACTTTCACCCCAGAACAAAACATATCCTTTGCCCGACACTATTAAACTTGGCCAGCCACTGCTGGCACACCAGATTTACGGTATTGCTATTTTGGCAATTGAATTTCACCCCAGAACAAAATATATACTTTGCCGGACACTATTAAATCCTGGCCAGCCACTGCTGGCACACCAGATTTACGGTATTGCTATTTTGGCAATTTAATTCCACCCCAGAAAAAAATATATCCTTTGCCGTACACTATTAAACTTGGACAGCCACAGCTGAAACCACTGATTTATGGTATTGCTATTTTGGCAATTGAATTTCAACCCAGAACAAAATATATCCTTTGCAGGATACTACTAAACTTGGCCAACTACAACTGAAACCACTGATTTATGGTATTGCTATTTTGGCTATTGAATTTCACCCCAGAACATAATATATCCTTTGTTGGACACTAGTAAACTTGGCCAGCCACTGCTGGGACACTAGATTTACTGTATTTCTATTTTTACTCCTGATTTTCACCCCAGACAATAATATTTCCTTTGACAGACACTAGGAAATTGTCCAGTCACAGCTTGAACACCAGATTCAGGGTATTGCTATTTTGGTAATTGAATCTCATCCCAGAACAAAAGCTATCTTTTGACGGACACTATAAAACTTGTCCTGCCACAGCAGAAACCACTGATTTATGGTATTGCTATTTTGGCAATTGAATTTCACCCTAGAACAAAATCTATCCTTTGCCGGACAGATTTAAACTAGGCCTGCAACAGCTGGAACACCATATTCAGGGTATTGCTATTTTGGCAATTAAATTTCATCCCAGAAAAAAATATATCCTTTGCCGTACACTAATAAACTTGGCCAGCCACTGCTGGGACACCAGATTTACCTTATTGCTATTTTGGCAATTGAATTTCACCCCAGAACAAAATATATCCTTTGCCGGACACTATTAAACTTGGCCAGCCACTGCTGGGACACCAGATTTATGGTATTGCTATTTTGACAATTGAATTTCACCCCAGAAAAAATCTATCCTTTGCCGTACACTATTAAACTTGGCCAGCCACTGGTGGGACACCAGATTTACGGTATTGCAATTTTGGCAATTGAATTTCACCCCAGAACAAAATATATCCTTTGCCGGACACTATTAAACTTGGCCAGCCACAGCTGAAACCACTGATTTATGGTATTGCTATTTTGGCTATTGAATTTCACCCCAGAACAAAATATATCCTTTGTCGGACACTATTATACTTTGCTAGCCACCGCTGGGACACCAGATTTAGGGGATTGCTATTTAAGCAATTGAATTTCAACACAGAAAAAAATTTACCCTGTTACGGTCAGATTTAAAACTAGGCCTGCAACAGCTGGAACACCAGATTCAGGGTATTGTTATTTTGGAAATTGAATTTCACCCCAGAACAAAATATATCCTTTGCCGGACACTATTAAACTTGGCTAGCCACAGCTGAAACCACTGATTTATGGAATTGCTATTTTGGCAATTGAATTACACCCCAGAACAAAATCTATCCTTTGCCGGACAGATTTAAACTAGGCCTGCAACAGCTGGAACACCATATTCAGGGTATTGCTATTTTGGCAATTAAATTTCATCCCAGAAAAAAATATATCCTTTGCCGTACACTAATAAACTTGGCCAGCCACTGCTGGGACACCAGATTTACGGTATTGCTATTTTGGCAATTGAATTTAACCCCAGAAAAAATATATCCTTTGCCGTACACTATTAAACTTGGCCAGCCACTGCTGGAACACCAGATTTACGGTATTGCTATTTTGGCAATTGAATTTCACCCCAGAACAAAATATATCCTTTGCCGGACACTATTAAACTTGGCCAGCCACTGCTGGCACACCAGATTTACTGGTATTGCTATTTTTGGCAATTGAATTTCACCCCAGAACAAAAATATCCTTTGCCGGACACTATTAAACTTGGCCAGCCACAGCTGAAACCACTGATTTCTGGTATTGCTATTTTGGCAATTGACTTTCACCCCAGAACAAAACATATCCTTTGCCGGACACTATTAAACTTGGACAGCCACTGCTGGCACACCAGATTTACGGTATTGCGATTTTGGCAATTGAATTTCACCCCAACAAAAATATATCCTATAACCACACTATTAAACTTGGCCAGCCACTGCTGGTACACCAGATTTACGGTATTGCGATTTTGGCAATTGAATTTCACCCCAGAAAAAAATATATCCTTTGCCGTACACTATTAAACTTGGACAGCCACAGCTGAAACCACTGATTTATGGTATTGCTATTTTGGCAATTGAATTTCACCTCAGAACAAAATCTATCCTTGGCCGGACAGATTTAAAACTAGGCCTACAACAGCTGGAACACCATATTCAGGGTATTGCTATTTTGGCAATTAAATTTCATCCCACAAAAAATATATCCTTTGCCGTACACTAATAAATCCTGGCCAGCCACTGCTGGGACACTCAGATTTACGGTATTGCTATTTTGGCAATTTAATTTCACCCCAGAACAAAATATATCCTTTGCCGGACACTATTAAACTTGGCCAGCCACTGCTGGCACAAGATTTACGGTATTGCTATTTAGGCAATTGAATTTCACCCCAGAACAAAAATATCCTTTGCCGGGACACTATTAAACTTGTCCAGTCACAGCTAAAACAACTAATTTATGGTATTGCTATTATGGCAATTAACTTTCACCCCAGAACAAAACATATCCTTTGCCCGACACTATTAAACTTGGCCAGCCACTGCTGGCACACCAGATTTACGGTATTGCTATTTTGGCAATTGAATTTCACCCCAGAACAAAATATATACTTTGCCGGACACTATTAAACTTGGCCAGCCACTGCTGGCACACCAGATTTACGGTATTGCTATTTTGGCAATTTAATTCCACCCCAGAAAAAAATATATCCTTTGCCGTACACTATTAAACTTGGACAGCCACAGCTGAAACCACTGATTTATGGTATTGCTATTTTGGCAATTGAATTTCAACCCAGAACAAAATATATCCTTTGCAGGATACTACTAAACTTGGCCAACTACAACTGAAACCACTGATTTATGGTATTGCTATTTTGGCTATTGAATTTCACCCCAGAACATAATATATCCTTTGTTGGACACTAGTAAACTTGGCCAGCCACTGCTGGGACACTAGATTTACTGTATTTCTATTTTTACTCCTGATTTTCACCCCAGACAATAATATTTCCTTTGACAGACACTAGGAAATTGTCCAGTCACAGCTTGAACACCAGATTCAGGGTATTGCTATTTTGGTAATTGAATCTCATCCCAGAACAAAAGCTATCTTTTGACGGACACTATAAAACTTGTCCTGCCACAGCCGAAACCACTGATTTATGGTATTGCTATTTTGGCAATTGAATTTCACTCCTAGAACAAAATCTATCCTTTGCCGGACAGATTTAAACTAGGCCTGCAACAGCTGGAACACCATATTCAGGGTATTGCTATTTTGGCAATTAAATTTCATCCCAGAAAAAAATATATCCTTTGCCGTACACTAATAAACTTGGCCAGCCACTGCTGGGACACCAGATTTACCTTATTGCTATTTTGGCAATTGAATTTCACCCCAGAACAAAATATATCCTTTGCCGGACACTATTAAACTTGGCCAGCCACTGCTGGGACACCAGATTTATGGTATTGCTATTTTGACAATTGAATTTCACCCCAGAAAAAATCTATCCTTTGCCGTACACTATTAAACTTGGCCAGCCACTGGTGGGACACCAGATTTACGGTATTGCAATTTTGGCAATTGAATTTCACCCCAGAACAAAATATATCCTTTGCCGGACACTATTAAACTTGGCCAGCCACAGCTGAAACCACTGATTTATGGTATTGCTATTTTGGCTATTGAATTTCACCCCAGAACAAAATATATCCTTTGTCGGACACTATTATACTTTGCTAGCCACCGCTGGGACACCAGATTTAGGGGATTGCTATTTAAGCAATTGAATTTCAACACAGAAAAAAATTTACCCTGTTACGGTCAGATTTAAAACTAGGCCTGCAACAGCTGGAACACCAGATTCAGGGTATTGTTATTTTGGAAATTGAATTTCACCCCAGAACAAAATATATCCTTTGCCGGACACTATTAAACTTGGCTAGCCACAGCTGAAACCACAGATTTATGGAATTGCTATTTTGGCAATTGAATTACACCCCAGAACAAAATCTATCCTTTGCCGGACAGATTTAAACTAGGCCTGCAACAGCTGGAACACCATATTCAGGGTATTGCTATTTTGGCAATTAAATTTCATCCCAGAAAAAATATATATCCTTTGCCGTACACTAATAAACTTGGCCAGCCACTGCTGGGACACCAGATTTACGGTATTGCTATTTTGGCAATTGAATTTAACCCCAGAAAAAATATATCCTTTGCCGTACACTATTAAACTTGGCCAGCCACTGCTGGAACACCAGATTTACGGTATTGCTATTTTGGCAATTGAATTTCACCCCAGAACAAAATATATCCTTTGCCGGACACTATTAAACTTGGCCAGCCACTGCTGGCACACCAGATTTACTGGTATTGCTATTTTGGCAATTGAATTTCACCCCAGAACAAAAATATCCTTTGCCGGACACTATTAAACTTGGCCAGCCACAGCTGAAACCACTGATTTCTGGTATTGCTATTTTGGCAATTGACTTTCACCCCAGAACAAAACATATCCTTTGCCGGACACTATTAAACTTGGACAGCCACTGCTGGCACACCAGATTTACGGTATTGCGATTTTGGCAATTGAATTTCACCCCAACAAAAATATATCCTATAACCACACTATTAAACTTGGCCAGCCACTGCTGGTACACCAGATTTACGGTATTGCGATTTTGGCAATTGAATTTCACCCCAGAAAAAAATATATCCTTTGCCGTACACTATTAAACTTGGACAGCCACAGCTGAAACCACTGATTTATGGTATTGCTATTTTGGCAATTGAATTTCACCTCAGAACAAAATCTATCCTTGGCCGGACAGATTTAAAATAGGCCTACAACAGCTGGAACACCATATTCAGGGTATTGCTATTTTGGCAATTAAATTTCATCCCACAAAAAATATATCCTTTGCCGTACACTAATAAACCTGGCCAGCCACTGCTGGGACACTCAGATTTACGGTATTGCTATTTTGGCAATTTAATTTCACCCCAGAACAAAATATATCCTTTGCCGGACACTATTAAACTTGGCCAGCCACTGCTGGCACAAGATTTACGGTATTGCTATTTAGGCAATTGAATTTCACCCCAGAACAAAAAATATCCTTTGCCGGACACTATTAAACTTGTCCAGTCACAGCTAAAACAACTAATTTATGGTATTGCTATTATGGCAATTAACTTTCACCCCAGAACAAAACATATCCTTTGCCCGACACTATTAAACTTGGCCAGCCACTGCTGGCACACCAGATTTACGGTATTGCTATTTTGGCAATTGAATTTCACCCCAGAACAAAATATATACTTTGCCGGACACTATTAAATCCTGGCCAGCCACTGCTGGCACACCAGATTTACGGTATTGCTATTTTGGCAATTTAATTCCACCCCAGAAAAAAATATATCCTTTGCCGTACACTATTAAACTTGGACAGCCACAGCTGAAACCACTGATTTATGGTATTGCTATTTTGGCAATTGAATTTCAACCCAGAACAAAATATATCCTTTGCAGGATACTACTAAACTTGGCCAACTACAACTGAAACCACTGATTTATGGTATTGCTATTTTGGCTATTGAATTTCACCCCAGAACATAATATATCCTTTGTTGGACACTAGTAAACTTGGCCAGCCACTGCTGGGACACTAGATTTACTGTATTTCTATTTTTACTCCTGATTTTCACCCCAGACAATAATATTTCCTTTGACAGACACTAGGAAATTGTCCAGTCACAGCTTGAACACCAGATTCAGGGTATTGCTATTTTGGTAATTGAATCTCATCCCAGAACAAAAGCTATCTTTTGACGGACACTATAAAACTTGTCCTGCCACAGCCGAAACCACTGATTTATGGTATTGCTATTTTGGCAATTGAATTTCACTCCTAGAACAAAATCTATCCTTTGCCGGACAGATTTAAACTAGGCCTGCAACAGCTGGAACACCATATTCAGGGTATTGCTATTTTGGCAATTAAATTTCATCCCAGAAAAAAATATATCCTTTGCCGTACACTAATAAACTTGGCCAGCCACTGCTGGGACACCAGATTTACCTTATTGCTATTTTGGCAATTGAATTTCACCCCAGAACAAAATATATCCTTTGCCGGACACTATTAAACTTGGCCAGCCACTGCTGGGACACCAGATTTATGGTATTGCTATTTTGACAATTGAATTTCACCCCAGAAAAAATCTATCCTTTGCCGTACACTATTAAACTTGGCCAGCCACTGGTGGGACACCAGATTTACGGTATTGCAATTTTGGCAATTGAATTTCACCCCAGAACAAAATATATCCTTTGCCGGACACTATTAAACTTGGCCAGCCACAGCTGAAACCACTGATTTATGGTATTGCTATTTTGGCTATTGAATTTCACCCCAGAACAAAATATATCCTTTGTCGGACACTATTATACTTTGCTAGCCACCGCTGGGACACCAGATTTAGGGGATTGCTATTTAAGCAATTGAATTTCAACACAGAAAAAAATTTTACCCTGTTACGGTCAGATTAAAACTAGGCCTGCAACAGCTGGAACACCAGATTCAGGGTATTGTTATTTTGGAAATTGAATTTCACCCCAGAACAAAATATATCCTTTGCCGGACACTATTAAACTTGGCTAGCCACAGCTGAAACCACAGATTTATGGAATTGCTATTTTGGCAATTGAATTACACCCCAGAACAAAATCTATCCTTTGCCGGACAGATTTAAACTAGGCCTGCAACAGCTGGAACACCATATTCAGGGTATTGCTATTTTGGCAATTAAATTTCATCCCAGAAAAAAATATATCCTTTGCCGTACACTAATAAACTTGGCCAGCCACTGCTGGGACACCAGATTTACGGTATTGCTATTTTGGCAATTGAATTTAACCTCAGAAAAAATATATCCTTTGCCGTACACTATTAAACTTGGCCAGCCACTGCTGGGACACCAGATTTACGGTATTGCTATTTTGGCAATTGAATTTCACCCCAGAACAAAATATATCCTTTGCCGGACACTATTAAACTTGGCTCAGCCACTGCTGGCACACCAGATTTACGGTATTGCTATTTTGGCAATTGAATTTCACCCCAGAACAAAAATATCCTTTGCCGGACACTATTAAACTTGGCCAGCCACAGCTGAAACCACTGATTTCTGGTATTGCTATTTTGGCAATTGACTTTCACCCCAGAACAAAACATATCCTTTGCCGGACACTATTAAACTTGGACAGCCACCGCTGGCACACCAGATTTACGGTATTGCGATTTTGGCAATTGAATTTCACCCCAACAAAAATATATCCTATAACCACACTATTAAACTTGGCCAGCCACTGCTGGTACACCTGATTTATGGTATTGCGATTTTGGCAATTGAATTTCACCCCAGAAAAAAAATATCCTTTGCCGTACACTATTAAACT
>JAKVIS010005979.1:0-11171 GCA_033119425.1 Bufotes viridis
ACGGTTTCCAAGAAGGACGTCTGATTTTCTATCCATTGGGTCTTTGAGCTGGTAAAAATCTCAAAATCATAATGAACATAATTTTTGCCGTATTAGCCACTGGTATATCAATTTGACGAACCTCCTTCCAACTTGATTTCTTTGCTATCAGCAGATAAAGTGATTTTTAACATCCCAGG
Organism: Bufotes viridis; assembly: GCA_033119425.1. Classification (NCBI taxonomy): domain Eukaryota; kingdom Metazoa; phylum Chordata; class Amphibia; order Anura; family Bufonidae; genus Bufotes; species Bufotes viridis. The sequence goes on from JAKVIS010005979.1 coordinate 180, forward strand.
AATCTGAAGTGTTTCTCTACCCACATTTTTCTAAGATTTTTTATTTTAGATTTGAGTTGACCGGAAAGAGCTTCGCATCTCTTGGCCCTTAAACCTGCAAATATTTCATCCTGTATGGATTTTTTCTGCCGGACGTCCTCTCTATCCATTGTCTCCCTGACTGCAGAGAGTAAGGAGTCCCAGTCTTCAGAAGAGAAGCAATATTTCTTATCTTCATCAAAATAAGTGGAAGGCAATACTTTTTCTCCTTCCTCAAGATCCTCATCAGTTTGGATGAACCAGTATTCTAATTTTCTCGAACCCGAGTATCGATCATATCTAGGTCTTTTCACCCGAGGGGGAGCTGTAGTGGTAGTGGAAGGCCTGAGAGGATACAGATGCCTGGACTTCCTCGTGTATCATTGTTCTTAAAGGGAATCTGTCACCTGGCTATCCACAATTTTTTTTTTCCTTTAGCCTAGGGTAATAAAGTACCTTATATCCGGATCTATTGTTCTTTTTTCTGTGTGTCTTGTATATTCTGTTAAAAACCGCTTTATCCATTATGTAAATTAGGCTGTAGGAGCAGGGTTTTCTTTCTTCCAGTGAGCCCAGGAACGCTCCCTGATGTGCTCAGGCCGCCTAAATTTGAATCGAAGAACGCCCAGCAGCTGAAAACTCGTCACAGAGGCAAGGCTACGCTCCGCCCGGCTGGCATCTCGCTCCTCTGCCCGGAATACATCCCGATCTTCTTCTCGGCGGCCACTGGAAATCTCACGCAGGCGCAGTGCTGGCGGTTACCTGCGCCTGCGCGATCCAATTGCAACTGAGGGCAACAGCGCTCCGAAAACGTCACTGGTCTCGGCGCATGCCCAGTGACACTATTGAGGCTGTTGCCCTCAGTTGCCGCCAGATCGCGCAGGCAATCGGCGGCACTGCGCCTAAGCGAGATTTCCAGCGGCCGCCGAGCCGGGGGGAGCCGTAGAATTGCCTCTGGGACGAGATTTCAGCTGCTGGAGGCGTTCTTTAGATTCAAATTTAGGCGGTCTGGGCACATTAGGGGGGCGTTCCTGGGCTCCTTGGAAGAGAAAAAACACCCCTACTAATAGAGTGGAAAGAGAGGCCTTCACCCCTGATCCAGCCCATAGTCAATAGAATCCGCTAGAGCAGGGAATTACTCTGCAGCCGTCCACTGTAGGGACAGAATAACACTGGAAGGTGGGATAGGCTTTTTAACCTCTATGTGTTCTCTTTGTTTTAGACCAAGGTGTGCATCAGCTTTAAGGATGCAGATATCCAGCTCAAATCTCACTCCTCCATCTTCTCATTCCTTCCTCTCCATCTACACCCGCCCTATACAAATGAGTTCCCACTACGTCCCAACCTGAAGCGCTCACACTGATTTATGTGCAAAAATTACTGCAATTTACCAACAGTGTTATAATGAGAATAAATCCTGCGCTCTATAAGCCAAACAACCACGTGATATAAGAGGCTGGTGCTCCTCCATTACATGTCACTGCACACACGTGTATACACTGCACATGACGGCTCTTACCTTGTGATATAAGAGGCTGGTGCTCCTCCATTACATGTCACTGCACACACGTGTATACACTGCACATGACGGCTCTTACCTTGTGATATAAGAGGCTGGTGCTCCTCCATTACATGTCACTGCACACACGTGTATACACTGCACATGGCGGCTCTTACCCTGTGATATAAGAGGCTGGTGCTCCTCCATTACATGTCACTGCACACACGTGTATACACTGCACATGACGGCTCTTACCTTGTGATGTAAGAGGCTGGTGCTCCTCCATTACATGTCACTGCACACACGTGTATACACTGCACATGACGGCTCTTACCCTGTGATATAAGAGGCTGGTGCTCTCCATTACATGTCACTGCACACACGTGTATACACTGCACATGACGGCTCTTACCCTGTGATATAAGAGGCTGGTGCTCCTCCATTACATGTCACTGCAGACACGTGTATACACTGCACATGACGGCTCTTACCTTGTGATATAAGAGGCTGGTGCTCCTCCATTACATGTCACTGCACACACGTGTACTCACTGCACATGACGGCTCTTACCCTGTGATATAAGAGGCTGGTGCTCCTCCATTACATGTCACTGCACACACGTGTATACACTGCACATGACGGCTCTTACCTTGTGATATAAGAGGCTGGTGCTCTCCATTACATGTCACTGCACACACGTGTATACACTGCACATGACGGCTCTACCCTGTGATATAAGAGGCTGGTGCTCCTCCATTACATGTCACTGCACACACGTGTATACACTGCACATGACGGCTCTTACCCTGTGATATAAGAGGCTGGTGCTCCTCCATTACATGTCACTGCACACACGTGTATACACTGCACATGACGGCTCTTACCCTGTGATATAAGAGGCTGGTGCTCCTCCATTACATGTCACTGCACACACGTGTATACACTGCACATGACGGCTCTTACCCTGTGATATAAGAGGCTGGTGCTCCTCCATTACATGTCACTGCACACACGTGCATACACTGCACATGACGGCTCTTACCTTGTGATATAAGAGGCTGGTGCTCCTCCATTACATGTCACTGCACACACGGTATACACTGCACATGACGGCTCTTACCCTGTGATATAAGAGGCTGGTGCTCCTCCATTACATGTCACTGCACACACGTGTATACACTGCACATGACGGCTCTTACCCTGTGATATAAGAGGCTGGTGCTCCTCCATTACATGTCACTGCACACACGTGTATACACTGCACATGACGGCTCTTACCCTGTGATATAAGAGGCTGGTGCTCTCCATTACATGTCACTGCACACACGTATACACTGCACATGACGGCTCTTACCCTGTGATATAAGAGGCTGGTGCTCCTCCATTACATGTCACTGCACACACGTGTATACACTGCACATGACGGCTCTTACCCTGTGATATAAGAGGCTGGTGCTCCTCCATTACATGTCACTGCACACACGTGTATACACTGCACATGACGGCTCTTACCCTGTGATATAAGAGGCTGGTGCTCCTCCATTACATGTCACTGCACACACGTGTATACACTGCACATGACGGCTCTACCCTGTGATATAAGAGGCTGGTGCTCCTCCATTACATGTCACTGCACACACGTGTATACACTGCACATGACGGCTCTTACCTTGTGATATAAGAGGCTGGTGCTCCTCCATTACATGTCACTGCACACACGTGTATACACTGCACATGACGGCTCTTACCTTGTGATATAAGAGGCTGGTGCTCCTCCATTACATGTCACTGCACACGTGTACTACACTGCACATGACGGCTCTTACCCTGTGATATAAGAGGCTGGTGCTCCTCCATTACATGTCACTGCACACACGTATACACTGCACAATGACGGCTCTTACCCTGTGATATAAGAGGCTGGTGCTCCTCCATTACATGTCACTGCACACACGTGTATACACTGCACATGACGGCTCTTACCTCTGTGATATAAGAGGCTGGTGCTCCTCCATTACATGTCACTGCACACACGTGTATACACTGCACATGACGGGTCTTACCCTGTGATATAAGAGGCTGGTGCTCCTCCATTACATGTCACTGCACACACGTGTATACACTGCACATGACGGCTCTTACCCTGTGATATAAGAGGCTGGTGCTCCTCCATTACATGTCACTGCACACACGTGTATACACTGCACATGACGGCTCTTACCTTGTGATATAAGAGGCTGGTGCTCCTCCATTACATGTCACTGCACACACGTGTATACACTGCACATGACGGCTCTTACCTTGTGATATAAGAGGCTGGTGCTCCTCCATTACATGTCACTGCACACACGTGTATACACTGCACATGACGGCTCTACCTTGTGATATAAGAGGCTGGTGCTCCTCCATTACATGTCACTGCACACACGTGTATACACTGCACATGACGGCTCTTACCCTGTGATATAAGAGGCTGGTGCTCCTCCATTACATGTCACTGCACACACGTGTATACACTGCACATGACGGCTCTTACCCTGTGATATAAGAGGCTGGTGCTCCTCCATTACATGTCACTGCACACACGCATACACTGCACATGACGGCTCTTACCCTGTGATATAAGAGGCTGGTGCTCCTCCATTACATGTCACTGCACACACGTGTATACACTGCACATGACGGCTCTTACCCTGTGATATAAGAGGCTGGTGCTCCTCCATTACATGTCACTGCACACACGTGTATACACTGCACATGACGGCTCTTACCCTGTGATATAAGAGGCTGGTGCCCTCCATTACATGTCACTGCACACACGTGTATACACTGCACATGACGGCTCTTACCCTGTGATATAAGAGGCTGGTGCTCCTCCATTACATGTCACTGCACACACGTGTATACACTGCACATGACGGCTCTTACCCTGTGATATAAGAGGCTGGTGCTCCTCCATTACATGTCACTGCACACACGTGTATACACTGCACATGACGGCTCTTACCCTGTGATATAAGAGGCTGGTGCTCCTCCATTACATGTCACTGCACACACGTGTATACACTGCACATGACGGCTTTTACCTTGTGATATAAGAGGCTGGTGCTCCTCCATTACATGTCACTGCACACACGTGTACTACACTGCACATGACGGCTCTTACCTTGTGATATAAGAGGCTGGTGCTCCTCCATTACATGTCACTGCACACACGTATACACTGCACATGACGTGTCTTACCTTGTGATATAAGAGGCTGGTGCTCCTCCATTACATGTCACTGCACACACGTATACACTGCACATGACGGCTCTTACCTTGTGATATAAGAGGCTGGTGCTGCTCCATTACATGTCACTGCACACACGTGTATACACTGCACATGACGGCTCTTACCCTGTGATATAAGAGGCTGGTGCTCCTCCATTACATGTCACTGCACACACGTGTATACACTGCACATGACGGCTCTTACCCTGTGATATAAGAGGCTGGTGCTCCTCCATTACATGTCACTGCACACACGTGTATACACTGCACATGACGGCTCTTACCCTGTGATATAAGAGGCTGGTGCTCCTCCATTACATGTCACTGCACACACGTGTATACACTGCACATGACGGCTCTTACCTCTGTGATATAAGAGGCTGGTGCTCCTCCATTACATGTCACTGCACACACGTGTATACACTGCACATGACGGCTCTTACCCTGTGATATAAGAGGCTGGTGCTCCTCCATTACATGTCACTGCACACACGTGTATACACTGCACATGACGGCTCTTACCCTGTGATATAAGAGGCTGGTGCTCCTCCATCATGGCCTCCTTGTACAGATCCTTGTGGCCTTCTATATACTCCCACTCCTCCATGGAGAAATAGACAGTGACGTCCTGACACCTTATAGGAACCTGACAACACAATGACACCGTCATCACCCAGACCCTCCAGTGCTGTTACTGGAGAATTTCCCAGCATTCCCAGCAGTGTCACCTCTCCAGTCAGCAGCTCCATCATCTTGTGGGTGAGCTCTAGGATCTTCTGCTCATGTATCAGGGGTGAGGGGGAGGCTCTGTGATGGGGGAGGGGTCCTGCTCCGCCTCCTGACTCCTGGAGATGGATGATGGGAGTCACACAGTCCCCGATGTCTTCTTCACTATTGTGTACTCCTGTGGATGGAGAGAGACACTTAGGAATAAACCCTTCAGGGGCCATGTGCCTCCTCCGGCCTCTCCTCCTGGTACAACGTGCCTACTTACCTCCTCATGGCTCCTACATGACTATTGGTCACTGGTCACATGACACATCACTCACCATACTGGGGCTGATCTTCAGGTTCTCCGTCACTTGAAGGTCTAGGGGCCGTTCTCCAGGACCCTGGACTCTTCCTATCACTTCCTATGATGGATTCTCCTTCCCGATGTCTGACTTGTTACAGAATACAATACAGAGGAGAGAAATCTAGAGAAGTTTACCTCTCCGCTCAGCAGGGAGATGATCTCCAAGGTGAGGTCTAATATTCTTCTGCTGATCTCCTTCCTGTCCATCCTCGGGGGTCATTCAGGAGAAGAGGAGAGAACTGGAGGAGCTGGAGGCTTTAGTGCTGCAGGCGCCTTTATGAGAAGAGGAGAGGAAATCATCCAGGGACAAGACCAGATGTCACCTCCAGAACCGCACGTCCTGAGCCTGGAGGGCCCCCACCACATGGATTCCAGGGGCCCCAACATGGAGATCTCTGGTGGCTCCACAGGAGATAAGTGTCTGATAGATGCAGGTCCCACCTCTGGGCTGTGCTCAGCTGTGTCCAGAACTCCTAGAGAAGAGACTGAGAGAGCTGAGCTCAGGCCGGGCCCCGCTCCATTCATTCTCCTCCTGGAGGCAGGGGCCCTCACCAGGACAGTCAGGGGCCAGCGAATGATGACAACCCCCACTATCCCCACTACTCCTCCCATCATACTGAGCTGAGGAGCGGAGAAGGATTCCTTGTGTGTAATGGAGGAGAATCTCCAGAGGTGACATGTCTGAGCTCTCCACCACACTGTCTCCTCACAGCTCATCTTACCTGCAGGCTGGAGGAATGGCTGATACCAGAGAGAACAAGAGCCCTGACTACCGACCAGGACCTGCCCAGTATCTGCTGCACTGCCAGAGCTGAAGGACCTGGGGTGACGTCACTGTCATGTGATCAGTGCAGGGGGCGGGGCTCAGCTGGGGTCAGAATAGGGTGAGAAGAACCTTTGATGATGTCACCATCATGTGATCATGGAGGGGGCGGGGTCAGCTGTAGAGCAGAGATAAGAAGGAGGAAGATCTGTTTTTGTGGTCATGTGACATGTGAGGGATGATCCTTGCATGGGGAAGGCATTTAAGATATTTTCCCTACAGAACTGGAAAATGCTGGGAGTTGTAGTTCTCTCCTCTGAATCTTACAATAACAGCCTGGAGTGTTACTTCTGAGATATCATATAACATTCTGCACTTTTCTTCTGATATATAATAGTCTTGACATGCTGGGGGTTGTAGTTCTCTGATATATAACAGTCTGGACATGCTGGGGGTTGTAGTTCTCTGATATATAACAGTCTGGACATACTGGAGGTTGTAGTTCTCTGATATATAATAGTCTTGACATGCTGGGGGTTGTAGTTCTCTGATATATAACAGTCTGGACATGCTGGGGGTTGTAGTTCTCTGATATATAACAGTCTGGACATGCTGGGGGTTGTAGTTCTCTGATATATAACAGTCTGGACATGCTGGGGGTTGTAGTTCTCTGATATATAACAGTCTGGACATGCTGGGGGTTGTAGTTCTCTGATATAAACAGTCTGGACATACTGGAGGTTGTAGTTCTCTGATATATAATAGTCTTGACATGCTGGGGGTTGTAGTTCTCTGATATATAACAGTCTGGACATGCTGGGGTTGTAGTTCTCTGATATATAACAGTCTGGACATGCTGGGGTTGTAGTTCTCTGATATATAACAGTCTGGACATGCTGGGGGTTGTAGTTCTCTGCTATATAACAGTCTGGACATGCTGGGGTTGTAGTTCTCTGATATATAACAGTCTGGACATGCTGGGGTTGTAGTTCTCTGATATATAACAGTCTGGACATGCTGGGGTTGTAGTTCTCTGATATATAACAGTCTGGACATACTGGAGGTTGTAGTTCTCTGATATATAACTAGTCTTGACATGCTGGGGTTGTAGTTCTCTGATATATAACAGTCTGGACATGCTGGGGGTTGTAGTTCTCTGATATATAACAGTCTGGACATGCTGGGGTTGTAGTTCTCTGATATATAACAGTCTGGACATGCTGGGGGTTGTAGTTCTTTGCTATATAACAGTCTGGACATGCTGGGGGTTGTAGTTCTCTGATATATAACAGTCTGGACATGCTGGGGGTTGTAGTTCTCTGATATATAACCAAAACTGACCAAATAACTAAAGTGCGAACTCAGCCTTACAGGTCAGTGTTAGGGTCAAATATAATGTACATAACCGTGCAGTGGCCCAAGATTCTATTATAGCGAGAAGGGCGCACTCAGCTGATTACACATAGATGTCTACAGAACCTGTTCTGTTACACGCTGATACAAGTAGAGCCCCCCGATAGAGGGGAAAGGGTGTCAGCAGTAAGTTTGTGTTGACGTCACTGATTATTTTGCCCTTCTTCTGATCTGTCACAAGAACAACCCCAAAAAAACGGATTATTAGGGTCTAAATGTGACAGTTATCCTTTAAGGTTAGGATTTTGTATAAATTTAAGGTTAGGATTTTAGAGCCCCGTAATTATACTGACAGTCCCGCCAGTGTGAACATATCCAATGTCGCAAAACACTTTATACAAAAACATGAACGGAATGTGAAACATTTTAGAGCGTTTGGTATTGAACAAGTGAAATTACCGAAGAGAGGAAGGATCTAAAACGTCTTGTAAGACTAAGGGAAGCCGTTTGGAGCTTTAAATTAGACACCAGACATCGGAATGGTCTTAACTTGAGAAATGAGCTTATGCAATTTTATTGACCATTTCTCCAAAGTTAAACTGCGAATAAGATCTATATCCTATATGCTATATGCTATATGCTATAGGCTATATCCTATATCCTATATTATGTTATGTGCTTTTTGCATATTCAGGTTATTGCTATATACTTATAGTTGACAGTTTTTAATTTATCACTATGTTAGTTTTCTACTTTATTATCACAGGTTATTGGTGAGAATTGTCCCTTAAGAATATACACTCACCTAAAGAATTATTAGGACCACCATACTAATACTGTGTTGGACCCCCTTTTGCCTTCAGAACTGCCTTAGTTCTACGTGGCATTGATTCCACAAGGTGCTGATAGCATTCTTTAGAAATGTTGGCCCATATTGATAGGATAGCATCTTGCAGTTGATGGAGATTTGAGGGATGCACATCCAGGGCACGAAGCTCCCGTTCCACCACATCCCAAAGATGCTCTATTGGGTTGAGATCTGGTGACTGTGGGGGCCATTTTAGTACAGTGAACTCATTGTCATGTTCAAGAAACCAATTTGAAATGATTCGAGCTTTGTGACATGGTGCATTATCCTGCTGGAAGTAGCCATCAGAGGATGGGTACATGGTGGTCATGAAGGGATGGACATGGTCAGAAACAATGCTCAGGTAGCCCGTGGCATTTAAACAATGCCCAATTGGCACTAAGGGGCCTAAAGTGTGCCCAGAAAACATCCCCACACCATTACACCACCACCACCAGCCTGCACAGTGGTAACAAGGCATGATGGATACATGTTCTCATTCTGTTTACGCCAAATTCGGACTCTACCATTTGAATGTCTCAACAGAAATCGAGACTCATCAGACCAGGCAACATTTTCCAGTCTTCAACAGTCCAATTTTGGTGAGCTCGTGCAAATTGCAGCCTCTTTTTCCTATTTGTAGTGGAGATGAGTGGTACCGGTGGGGTCTTCTGCTGTTGTAGCCCATCCGCCTCAAGGTTGTGCGTGTTGTGGCCTCACAAATGCTTTGCTGCATACCTCGGTTGTAACGAGTGGTTATTTCAGTCAACGTTGCTCTTCTATCAGCGTGAATCAGTCGGCCCATTCTCCTCTGACCTCTAGCATCAACAGGCATTTCGGCCTGCACACTGGATGTTTTTCCCTTTTCACACCGTTCTTTGTAAACCCTAGAAATGGTTGTGCGTGAAAATCCCAGTAATTGAGCAGATTGTGAAATACTCAGACCGGCCCGTCTGGCACCAACAACCATGCCACGCTCAAAATTGCTTAAATCACCTTTCTTTCCCATTCTGACATTCAGTTTGGAGTTCAGGACATTGTATTGACCAGGACCCCACCCCGAAATGCATTGAAGCAACTGCCATGTGATTCGTTGACTAGATAATTGCATTAATGAGAAATAGAACAGGTGTTCCTAATAATTCTTTAGGTCAGTGTATATTCATATACTTATTATTTTCATTTAAAAAAAAAACTGATGCAATCTGTATTTCCATTGCTAGACAATGTGAACAGTGTCCTATATGGGAAGGGAGTTTTCTCCTTCTCCCAGTTTCCCATCCCCCACCCTTTCTAATTGAGGGTGGAGTTGGTTACCTGGGCTCAGTATTGAATCTCTCAGTAAGAATAAGAACTTTGTTCGAAACGCGTCAACGCAACAGTTGTGGGTGTTTGTCCTGTACATTGTTTTCTACTGCCTGAATAGAGGATTTTAGCTACCAAAGAAAAGTGAGCGCTGGAACCTTTTTGTGTTGAATTGTATGTCGAGGCTGACCTGCCTGTTCCGTGCACACGGGTGATCTAAGTGAATTGGTGAGCTGGAGGTTTTTCTGTTACTTAAAGTACCTCATTGCCTTGTACTGCAAATCAAATAAAATTAGTAAATTCCAGTGAGACATTGTGGGTGGAAAAAACACGTTATTTTTGGCACAAATTATTTTGTGGCCTGCTCGGTACTAGTGCTAGTGAAAGAATTTCATTTGCATCCGTCAGTTTCACTGGGGTTGAAGAAAGCATATATTCCGTCCTCTGCCTGACAGGCGATCCGATAGTGAAAAATAATCTGTTAATTCATCTGTTTCACTGCGGTTGAAGAAATCAAATATTTGGGTGAAATAAATTCCAGTTTGCAGCTGAAACTCCACTATGGCCTGCTGCTGCTCGCACAGTCTCTCCAGCATGTGCAAGGTGGAGTTCCACCTGGTGGGCACGTCGCATATGAGGCGGTGAGCGGGAAGGCCGAGTTACGCTGCAGCGCAGACAGGCGAGAACTCGCAGCGCGCTGAGCGGCCCGCACTTCATGCAGCAACTCTGACATATCGGGGTAGTTTTTCAGGAATTTCTGCCCCACCAAATTCAGCACATGTGACAGGCAGAAGGTGCATGTGCGTCAGGCAGACAGGCCCAGAGCTGCTCACGAGATTTCGCCCATTACTCGCTGC
>JAKVIS010005980.1:0-10894 GCA_033119425.1 Bufotes viridis
AAGAAACCTCCGGGCCATCCCCTTCACCGCCCTCGCCACGCCGACAATTTTAGATAGCAGCTCAACAGTTACATCTAATATAGGTGTACTTCAGTATAGTAAACAACCCCTATAGTCTTTGTTGATAATCTGTGTCGTTTGCCATTTTTAGGCAAATCATTGGTCCTGTCCACATAGAGGTCCCGTTCATAAGATGGCCGCTGATGAAGGGTCATGTGACCAGGCACATCACTCAGTCTCCTTCATTCAAACACACGGCACCTGCGCTAAACAGTGCAGATGGCAGGTAGAGTGCAAGTACAGATGGCAGGTGGAGTGTACGGAGGAGACATCACATGGAGGTGATTTGCCTGGTCACCTGACCCTCCGTCAGAAGCCGTTTTATGGACAAGACCTCTGTATGGACAGCAAAAAGGACATGGTAAACAAGGAGGCATGCCTTATGAAATAAAGAAAATGGCAAGACTATATTAATAAGTGCCATATAATTATCTTACAAACACATTGGTCAACAGTAACCAAAGAGTGACCAAACCCTTTAAGTACCAACCATTGGTTTTCCCGCTGCCTAAGTCTTGACTCCTGAAGATGATGCAAGAGTGGAGGCGGAGTGTAGCTTCAATGCAGGCCAGGCATGCTAGGTAGATGGCCTGAATTAAATATATAAGAAAAGAATACATGGCATCCATGGCAATAAATAGGGAGTAGGAGGGAGTCAGCTATCTTTATGTCTTAAAGCTACATAGTGAGTCCTATATTATCATCATCAGATAATCCTTTGGTAGGCAAGTGGTGTTCCCATTGTCTCCAAATAAACACACATACAAACATACATGTACACTTACCTTGCTGGGGAGGTCGAGGTTTAGAACAACTTCAGAGGACTCCATGTGATGTTGTATGAGCCAGGTGGCTAGTAGAGGAGGAGGGAAGGAACAAAGGGATGAGAGAAGGGAGGAAGGGTAAAGTCACCTGAGTTCATCCTCCAAGGTTCGAGCAACTGAATTCTCCTGACAGCTGCTGTCGCACAGTCTCTCCAGCTGCTAGGGTTGGGAACTACGTACAGTGACGGTGGTGGTGGTGTTGCTGCCACATCCTCTGTTTGCGGGGTGGCAGGTGCTACTCTCAATTAATTACTATAGGACCAAATCAGGGAAGGGTCCTTAAACATCAAAAACACCATTGCTCATTAGAGCTATTAATTCACCACTTTTATTCCTGACTTTAAAACTCGACACTCTGTCCATACCCCTGAAGACGAGTAACTGGCGAAACATGTTGGGGGACGCATTCTAATGGTTTTTTAGCTCTGCCTAATCCACTCTAGATCGATCACCTGCAGGTTGTCGCAGCGATTTAGCTGTTAGAATAGAGGGTAAGCTACTCTCAATGATCACAATCATGCAGGTGGTGCTCAGGTTTACAACATTTATGCCTCGCTTCAGGGTCTGAATGCACAGCGTGCAAACCACCCATGTCCTGACATCAGCACACTACTTGAAAAACTGCCACGCCAGGGAACTCCTATTCGCTGGCTTTGCAGTGCTATGTCTCTTGGCGCGTTGGGCAGTAGCAGGCGCACTGGCTGGGGGAACAGCCGCTCTGCTTTTGCACCCTGCTCCCTCTTTTGCGGTGCGGCTGACGCTGTGTGACCCTCTCCTCTGCCTCCGAACTGCACGCGTCACTGGCATGACCTGGATGCCATGTGAGGTCTAGCACATCATCATCCTCCACATTATCTTCCATGCACTCCTCACCCCTTCCCTCCTGGCCGGTCTGCACACTGCAGAAAGCCCCAGCAGTTGACACCTGTGTTTCATCATTGTCATCAGAGATGTACTGCAGTGGTTCTCCCATGTCCTCATCCTCAAACATAACTGGTTGGGCATCGGTACACTCAATCTCACTTTTAGGACAGGGCTCGTAGGATGAACCACGAAAAACCTGCCAGCAGAGTCATCAAAAAGCATAAGTGACTGCCGCATGACTTGTGGCTCAGACTGCTTGGCTGATGTGCAAGGGGTTTAGGTGGAAGATGGATGCCTGTGGACCGCCGTTGTTAACTCCGTGAGGAAGATAATGTGAAGGAACTGGAGGCACTCTCAGCCATCCAATTTACTACCTCCTCTACTTGTTCTGGCCTCACCATTCTTAGTGCGGTATTCGGGCCTACAAAATGATGCTGAACGTCCTGTCGCCTGTGTGCACCAGAGGAAGGTATTTCATTTGGACGCGTAGCTGGCACAGATCGACAATGTCCTCTCCCTGCAGCAGGAGCTCCACCACCACCACGACCACAGCCCGTAGTTGATGCTCTCCTCATTTTGTAACGGTTACCCACTAAATTGGCTGACAGACGAACAATTTTATATCCGTGTCACAGATACAAAAGAGGTGTTTAGCACAAAAAAAATAGGTAGGTCTCGCCGCCCCAATTAACAGAGTGATTAACCACTTCGCATCCGGGCCATTTGCCCCCTTCCTGACCAGGCCTAATTTAGCAAATCTGACATGTGTCACTTTATGTGGTAATCAGTGTCGAACTGGGGTACCTAGGGCCCACCAGTAAAATTTATTTTGGGGGCCTACCGTACGGATACATTCAAATATAATAAATAACCTAACAAGGTTTTTATATGAACATAAGCTGGTTGAGGTGCTGTACATTGAATATTTGTATGTAGTGCAGTAAATCTAATGTATTATGTGCAGTGGGTGGGAGACTAGGGGCCCACCTTGCTCTGGGGCCCACTGGGGGATTCCCCTGTACCCCTGTGGGCCAGTCCGAGCCTGGTGATAATAACTTTGGAATGCTTTTTCTTATCCAGGCCATTCTGGGTTTGTTTTCTCATCACATATTGTACTTCATGACAGTGGTAAATTTGAGTCCAAATATTTTATTTTTATTTATGAAAAGATACCAAATTTACAAAAATTTTTCCAAATTTCTACTTCTCTGTTTTTAATACAGATAGTGATACCTCATAAGTTAGTTATTACTTTACATTCCCCATATGTCATTTTGGGAATGTCATTTTCTTTTTTGGGGACGTTAGGAGGCTTAGAAGTTTAGAAGCAAATCTTGAAATTTTTCAGAAAATTTCCAAAACCCACTTTTTAAGGACCAGTTCAGGTCTGGAGTCACTTTGTGAGGCTTACATAATAGAAACCACCCAAAAATGACCCCGTTTTAGAAACTTCACCCCTCAAGGTATTCAAAACTGATTGTATAAACTTAGTTTACCCTTTAGGTGTTCCACAAGAATTAATGGAAAATGGAGATTAAATTTCAGAATTTCACTTTTTTGGCAGATTTTCCATTTTAATCATTTTTTTCCACTAACAAAGCAAGGGATAACAGCCAAACAAAACTCAATATTTTTTACCCTGATTCTGTAGTTTGCAAAAACACCCAATATGTATTCGTAAACTGCTGTATGGCCACACGGTAGAGCGCAGAAGGAAAGGAACGCCATATGGTTTTTGGAAGGCAGATTTTGCTGGACTGTTTTTTTTACACCATGTCCCATTTGAAGCCCCCATGACGCACCCCTACAGTAGAAACTCCAAAAAAAAATGTGACCCCATTTAAGAAAACACCCCTGAAGGTATTAAAAACAAATTTTACAAACTTTGTTAACCCTTTAGGTATTCCACAAGATTTAATGGAAAATACTCGTTGAGCGCTGTGTATACTGCAATCTAGAAGGCAGGGACAGTTCCCAGGTGGGTTGCCCTGCTGTCACTGGTGTTCCAGAAGGTCCATTCAGAGTTAAACATCCACATCCACCCATAGGACATTTATATCCTATGGGCGGATGCAAGGATGGTTGACTATTATATTTCCCTGTGACGATGGCAAGTACAGTTTTTTTTTACCAAAATAAATAGGTAGGTCTCACCAACCAAATTAACAGGCTGATTAACTATTACATTTCGCTGTGACAGTGGCAAGTAAAGTTTTTTTTTAAAATATTATAATGAGATGATGTCATAGACATATTATAATGAGGTGATGTCACAAGCAACTAACATGTAGGTGTTGGTGCACCATAATCTCCTCAGTTGTTTGCTGCCTCTTCTAGAGTTCCAGTGTCCAGCATCTCACTTGCCTTCACGAAAACTCTCCGGAGTGCACAGCAGTTCCTGCCTAGAGCGGAGTACAGAAAATATGTATACTGCCTGCTTTCTGCTTGTTCTCTGCCTCCTCCTCGGAGGTCACTTAGAGGCCAGGCTGCTTCCAAATAAGCAGGAGAATGAAGAGCCACAGGAACAGCTCAGCTCTGGATATGAGGAGGAAAATATGGACGGCCCCACAGTTCCACTGTCACTAAGGGTCAAAGTCATCATGAATCGGAACAGGAACAGGGCGGGGGGTTTGGGGCAGACAACTAACATCCACAATTATCAGCTGTTTCTGCCAGCCATGCCGGAAACTATACAGAGGACGGAAGGCTCCATCCATTGTAGGAGCTGAGCCGCAGTATTCTGTGGGTAGGGGACATGAAAGAACCGGACTACCCTTAATTCCAATAGTTTTTATTAGTTTTCATGAAAATTGAACAAGTTCGCGGACGCAGCCGCACAATAACAAGATTTCACCTTGTACACCAATGACTAAAGAGTTATACAAAGAATAGGCATTTATACAATGCAGGATCTCTCCGCTATTAATTTGTGAGTGAACTCCAGGGCATCCGGCTGGATGCTGCCAACCTGGAATCCGTTATTGGTGTCCACGATCACTGAGGTGTGTTCGAACTGACATCCTCTGAAGCTCAGCTCCCAAGCAGGAGGCATAAAGACCCTGGCATTGGATCATTGCAGTCAGATTACATGTATTGCATTGATGCAAAGATGATGCATTATAATAGCAATGTAGAAAAGTTACTCAATGATAACATCAAAATAACTAAACGACAACAACTAAGTAATTAAGTATACCGTGAGGGTTGAGAGTTAAGATCAGTTCCATAACTAGAAGCTCTTGTTCAAAAAAGTCCCATCTAACAGGGGACCATACACAACGGCTGTTGTGAAATCTTGCTAGTTTTTAGAGCTAAACAGACTGTCCGACCACTGATGCCATACAGATCTAAAATATTTAGTTAAAAATATGGATGGAGATAGCGCCCTTCTCGTATTGCCAGGAAGTGTTTATCGTGGAGATTACCTCCGCTCATCGGAGGAGCAAGTGGCTCTTTCCAGTGTCTGGTGACTACTAGTTTGGCAATCACCAAAAATTTGCAGGCTAGGATTCTACTGTTCCAGGGCAACGTTTAAATTTAGGTACAATAGTGCCACATGTGCCTGATTATGAATCTTTACCCCCACAATGGAAGACAAAACCTGAAAGACTTCCCCGAATACCCCTTTAAGCCCCCATAGCAGTGGCATGGTGTGGGGCATCTGACACCAGCGGGGATAGATTAAGAGAAGTGTGTAAAATACCATCCAAGTATAGCTAGAGATGAGCGAATCAAACCCAACTAAGTTGGAATTTGATGGTATAAAGTTGATTTGCCGGTCGAAATTTTCTTAGGGTGAAGGCACTCTATTCATACATCCGTCCAGTGTTTTTTTGCAGATCCACAAATCCGTGGATCCGCAAAACATGGACGCCAGCACTCATAGAAAATGACTTTTCTTGTCCGCAATTGAAGAATAGGACATGTTCTATTTTTTGCGGAACGGAAGTGTGACATAGCGTGTCGCCATAGAAATGAATGGGTCACAGCACCCTGTTCCGCAAAATGCGGAACACAATTAAGTGGACATGTGAATGTAGCCTTAGGGTATGTTCAGACTGTGATTTTTCTATGTAGATTTTTTGGCAGACTCAAAAAATCTGCACAGAAAGCGTATGCAATCCACCTCCCATTGATTTATGTGGGAAAAACCGTCTGGTAATTTACACGGTATGTTTTCTTCTCCGCAAGCAGTTTGATAAAAATAGTGGCGTGGAAGAAAGAAGTGACATTCATTAACGGTGAGGATTCTGCATCAATTCTACATCTCAACTTCCCATCCAAATAGGAAAGCTCTGTGTGAACGTATCCTGAGCAGGGCCGGCGTTAGAAGGGGGGGCAACTGGGCAATTACCCAGGGCCCCTATCGCCTAAGGGGCCCCCTGATTCAGTGATGTTGTTCAGCTGAACATCCGTGGAAGCGAGCGGGCAGAAAGCTGAAAAGTTGCACTTTACAATGCAGTGTAAGGTCCCCTCCCTGTACATATATAACATATATAACTAACAGCTCCTGGCACCAGCAGCACTCTTCTACTGGAGCTGTAGGACTTGCGATGATGTCAGGTGCAGGAGGCGGAGCTCAGCAGAGAAGAGGTGATGAAGGACCTGCGATGACATCACCATCATGTGACCAGGACAGGAGGCGGAGCTCAGCAGTGCAGTAAAGTAATAAAGAACACCAGTGATGACAGCATGTGAAGAAGAATGGATTCAATGTAAGAGCCAGGGAAATGCTGGGAGGACTACAACTCCCAGCATGTCCAAACAGTTATCATGTAATATCAGAGTACAATTACGAGGAGGATAGGAGTACAACTCCCAGCAAGTCCAGGCCGCATTATGTAATATTAGGTTACATTACAACACTCCAAAAAAGTGACACTATTTTGGAAATTATAGGATAAGGTGACACTTTTATTGGTTTCAATTTTGTGGTATATATGACTTTTGATTGCTCTATATTACGCTTTTCGTGAGGCAAGGTAACCAAAAGATGGATGTTCTGGCACAGTTTTTATTTTTGTTTTTACGGTGTAAAATATATCAAATATGTATCATATATTAAATATGTAGAACATATATCAAATATGTCTACTTTTATTCATAGCTTGGGGCCGCCATGTGCAACCAATCGGTTCCCACAACGCGGTACTAGGTGGCCACTGGCTTTACCCCAGAGACAAATGTAATGAGGAAAGAAAAGAGAGGTTTGAGTAATTCTGTCTAAACAGAGTTACTCCCGGATTATTAGGCGCCAACAGGGGCCAAATTTCCCAAGAAGAAAGCCTGAAACCCAAAACCCAAGAGACAAACGCACATATAGCCACCCCCCACCAAGCTAGTCTCATCACCAGATACAGCTCTCACACAACATGATCCGCCAAATCTTTATCAAAACATTGGAAAATTCTCCTAAAGACCCTTTGTTGAAACACCACATCACCCCGACACCCAGGTTAATTTTCCGTAGAGCCAAGACCCTAAAAATCTATTAGCCCCTCCTGTCCAAAAACTCCATTCTTCACGAATTGCTAAAACAAATCCACACTTAGGGGTTGCTAAATGTAATATAAATAGATGCAAATGCTGCAGCATGATTACACATGGGACTAAAAGCATTACCAATTCATCCAGTGGTGAAACACATACTCTAAGACACCACCTTGATTGTGGCACCACCAACGTAATTTATTTACTATAATGTTCATGCCCGTTCCTTTACGTAGGCCGCACCACCCAAGCGCTACGTGAAAGGATGAATGAACACCGCTCAAATATTACCAGGAAAGTACTAACTCACAGTCTTTCCAGACATTATGCTACGATTCATAATGGGGACCCTACATGCCTAAGGGTCACTCCGATTGAAAAAGACACGCACTCCTACCAGTCATTATGCAAGAGAGAAATGTACTGGATTTTCAGCCTGAATACGCTGTCACCATTCGGGCTGAATGAATCCCTGGAATACAACCACTATTGAAGTACCAGTACACTCAGAATCCATGGTCTATTCTAAAATACCAGCATGATGGTTTTAAGCATGAACATCTTTTAAGATACGAACACATTCACAACACATGTCCCCATAGCTTCATTCGTACAACAGCCCCAAATTATAAAGAAATCCTCCAATCCATTGGGCCGGCAGCCCCACCACTTTCCATACCTCATTCATTCCCAGACCCCCAAAAATCCACCAGGGTCTCACCTACTCCCCATAGGGAAGAGTACACCCCTAAATTAAAGGGGAAAATATTCGCTCATTCTTCATACTCGCTCATCCTCAGAACCCCATAAATCCACCATGGTCTCACCAAACCCCCCATAGGGAACAATATACCCCCAAAAAGGGGAAAATACTCGCCCTTTTACTTCCCCTCCCTTACTATTTTTTATTTTTTTCAGAAAGCCTCAAGTGATACCCTCACAGCCGCCACATAGTACAATTTAGTGTCATGTATATATATTTTATATGTATTTTTATATATGTACTTTTATGGGTTTTAGAAATATACTTGGTTCCTTCCTTCCACACACATTTTTTCAACAATAATAATGTTTTCAATATATCTGAATATTTGGTCTCCACATTCAACCACAAAGACCTGACTCATACCTTCAAATTGAACAGAACAACCACCTTAACCCCTTAATCTTTCTCTAATAATAATATAATATTCTAATTCTGATTTTATTTATTGGAATTTTTTGGAATTGAGACAGTTTTTAGTTAGCCCCCGTCCAGCAAGCTCACACGTCCACGGCAGACCCCGGGGATGCCTTTCCCTGTGCTGAGGATCCGCCCACCTAGCCCTGGCACTGTCCTCCGATGTGTGCGTCCCACGGTGGAACGCATTGAGCGGTGCGTTCCACGGTGGAACGCACACTGCACTTCCGGTTCCGGCCATTCTCCCGCGCCGCCCGCTCCACGTGCATGCTTCTCCCCATAAAAACCTCCGGACTCGGGGGGCTCCTCATACACTTAGGAGGAATAAACTCCCTCCTACCCCCATCTACAAAAGAAGGGACATCAGTCCCTGGATCCGAAGTAAGACCCCTGAAGGTAAGATTATGGAGCTATAGACTCCACCATGCCACATACAAGGTATTAGAAAAAAATATAGGTACCTGATAAAATATGATAAAATATAAAAAAGATAAAATATGATGATCTATGAATTATCCAATTACTAAATATGAATTATACAACTATTCATTATTTATTATTTTTCCTTCCATTAACATTCCACATACCAGGTCTATTTATTTACTATTTATTAGCCCTCTTTTATTTATTTATTTATATATTCATCTATTCATCCATTCACTTTTTACTTATGCATAGTAAAACATATTCAGACTTATATTTTTTTTATATTTTAATCTACACCTATGTTCAATAAGTTTTTATTATTAGTGTGTACCTAGTGTAACTTGTTTACGGTTGTACATCCGATGTGGATGATCATCTTAAAAATTTTTTTTTTCTATCATGTTATGTCACAATTCCCTATTATATTGTGTGTTTTTATCGTTTTTTCCTCTTGTTATGATTATTGTCTACCCCTGAAGAAGGAGGACTATAAGCCTCCGAAACGCGTTGGGCCAGTGTTTTTCACTCTAATAAACCTTATCGACCAGAAGCCTGTGCGTGGGCAGCCGTTGATTTGTACCATTCTGATACGCGACCTGGCCAGGGCGGAGAGACACAGGTGTCTTGAGCTTTATCCTGTGTCCCCCTGTGAAGTGAGTACAGACTCCATCTACCTAACTTCTGTCTCTAAAGAATCAATATTAGAGTCATTACTCACTTGGGGCTATCATACTGATTATGGCTATACCTCCACCACATAGCCATTCGGTGACTCTGGGGTTTGGCGCTCCCTTGGTGTTTGTTCTGGACATACAGCCCGTTATTCAACTGGTTATTTGTCCAACCATCCTATTCACTGTTTACCCAAGAGAGCCGGACTTTACCGCCATGTCCCGAAATGGATAAACCACGCCCTAGGCTCCATGAAGCCACGCCCCACCACTGGCCAGAAAAGAAATGGCATGAGGAGGGGGAAGAACTTTCTGACTGGGAAGGTGAGCTGGGAAGCTCGGGTGCTTCTCTGCCCCTCAGTCAGCCACAGGGAACCATGTCCGTGGGCTCTAGTGATTGACTGGGGTGAGAGAGAAGCCTCCCAGTGAGTTGCTGCAGCTCACGCTCAGACAGCACAATGCTGCGCCCATCCAGGACTTGCGCCGGACGAAGGACAGAGCGTCTGAAAGCTGGACTGTCCGGCCTAAAACCGGACTCCTGGCCACCCTAGCGGGGTTCAGATGGCTCAGAAGAGTGAGTGCAAGCCTCCCATATGCCGCGGTCAGCACTGACCCAGCATATGAGGTGTTAATTAACCGGCATTAGGCGTTATCACCCATGCTGGTGGATGCAGCAGAGGGTCTGGCTGTTAGTAACAGCCAGGCCCTGCCGCTGATCCCGGCAATCGCACATGGGAGGAGGAAGGACCGCAGGATGAGAATGCTCATCTTGGGGCGCAAGTACTGGCCATTTAGGATGAGCGTTCTCGTCCTGGGTCCTTAAGGGGTTAATGTTGTAGTTATGTATTTCAATTCAATTTGGTGAGTTTAATATAGTTAAATAAACACATGTTCACATATGTGTTTTCATTTACAAAATTAATGGAATGTGACTGTTGTTAGTACATTATTACAAGATTTGGAGCCCTCTTTTGATTTTGCTGAGGGCTACATTTTGTCTAAAACCGACCGTGATCCTGTAAACAATGCGGTTTTTGTCGCAGTTGGTATGCTGCTGTCGCATACCATGTGGCTGTACAGGCCACAGTAAGCGCCTGTTAACCCGTAGGATACCAGCGCAAGCGCTGGGAACTGTGTCTTAAATCCCAGCGCCGTACAGCTATGGCGAAGCTGTTCAGTGACAGGGTCCGGCAGTCACCGATAGCCGGACCTCTCAGCTTATATGCGCTGGCATCGAGTGAAAACACT
Organism: Bufotes viridis; assembly: GCA_033119425.1. Taxonomy (NCBI): domain Eukaryota; kingdom Metazoa; phylum Chordata; class Amphibia; order Anura; family Bufonidae; genus Bufotes; species Bufotes viridis. Next base: position 10,764 of record JAKVIS010005980.1, read on the forward strand.
GATGGCGGCGCATTAACCTCACAATGCCGCGGTCAGCAGCAATATTTTGATTTTTTTATAAATAAAGGTGAAATATATCAACTCAAATTTTCCACTGTCCTGAAGTACAATGTCACAAGAAAACAATCTCA
>JAKVIS010005981.1:0-11211 GCA_033119425.1 Bufotes viridis
TGTTTCTTAATTGCTTTTGTTGCATGAAACAAAATAAAATGAGAAAAATACACACAATGGCCTTTGCCACAACTGTAACAACCTCCTTTATTGGCTTATCTCATGACCTACCCACTTGGGTAGGGTTAGGGTTACAGTTAACACTAACCCTATCCCTAACCCTAACCTCCTCTATTGACATACCTTATGACCTGCCCGCTTTGGTAGGCTTAAGGTTAGGGTTTGTATTAGGGTTAACCCTAACCCTATCTCTAATCCTAACCCTAACCCAAAAACTGAGTTTATACTTCAAACAATTGGCGAAAATTTTTAAAAATTGCTTTCAGAAAATGGAAACAAGGAACTAAAATATTTATTGCTTCTTAATTGCTATTGTGGTATGAAAACAAAATAAAATGAGAAAAATATAGATAATGGGCATCGTAACAACCTCCTCTATTGACTTACCTCATGACATACCCGCTTGGGTAGGGTTAGGGTTACGGTTAACCCTAACCCTAACACTATCCCTAACCCTAACCTCCTCTATTGACATACCTCATGACCTACCCGCTTGGGTAGGGTTAGGGTTTGTATTAGGGTTATATTGACCCTAACCCTAACTCTAACACTAACAAAGAACTACGATTTTTATTGCTTCTTAATTGCTTTTGTGGTATGAAAACAAAATAAAATGAGAAAAATACAGATAATGGGCATTGTAACAACCGTAACAACCTCCTCTATTGACTAACCTCATGATCTACCCACTTCGGTAGGGTTAGGGTTACGGTTAACCCTAACCCTATCCGTAACCCTAACCTACTTTATTGACATACCTTATGACCTACTCGCTTTTGTAGGGTTCAGGTTAGGGTTTGTATTAGGGTTAACGCTAACCCTATCTCTAATCCTAACCCTCACCCAAAAAATGAGTCTATACTTCAAACAATTGGCCAAAATTTTCAAAAATTGCTTTCACAAAATGGAAACAAGGAACTAAAATTTCTATTGCTTCTTAATTGCTTTTGTGGAATGAAAACAAAATAAAATGTGAAAAATATAGATAATGGGCATCGTAACAACCGTAACAACCTCCTCTATTGACTTTCCTCATGACCTACGCGATTGGGTAGGGTCAAGGTCAGGGTTTGTATTAGGGTTAACTTAAACCTAGCCCTAACCATAACCCTAAAGAAGAACTATGATTTTTATTGTTTCTTAATTGCTTTTGTTGCATGAAAACAAAATAAAATGAGAAAAATACACACAATGGCCTTTGCCACAACTGTAACAACCTCCTTTATTGGCTTATCTCATGACCTACCCACTTGGGTAGGGTTAGGGTTACAGTTAACACTAACCCTATCCCTAACCCTAACCTCCTCTATTGACATACCTTATGACCTGCCCGCTTTGGTAGGCTTAAGGTTAGGGTTTGTATTAGGGTTAACCCTAACCCTATCTCTAATCCTAACCCTAACCCAAAAACTGAGTTTATACTTCAAACAATTGGCGAAAATTTTTAAAAATTGCTTTCAGAAAATGAAAACAAGGAACTAAAATATTTATTGCTTCTTAATTGCTTTTGTGGTATGAAAACAAAATAAAATGAGAAAAATATAGATAATGGGCATCGTAACAACCTCCTCTATTGACTTACCTCATGACCTACCCGCTTGGGTAGGGTTAGGGTTTGTATTAGGGTTATATTGACCCTAACCCTAACTCTAACACTAACAAAGAACTACGATTTTTATTGCTTCTTAATTGCTTTTGCGGTATGAAAACAAAATAAAATGAGAAAAATACAGATAATGGGCTTTGTAACAACCGTAACAACCTGCTCTATTGACTAACCTCATGATCTACCCACTTCGGTAGGGTTAGGGTTACGGTTAACCCTAACCCTATCCGTAACCCTAACCTACTCTATTGACATACCTCATGACCTACCCGCTTGGGTAGGGTTAGGGTTTGTATTAGGGTTATCTTGACTCTATCCATAACGCTAACCCTAACAAAGAACTATGAGTTTTATTGCTTCTTAATTGCTTTTGTGGTATGAAAACAAAATAAAATGAGAAATATACAGATAATGGGCATCGTAACAACCATGAAAACCTCCTCTATTGACTTACCTCATGACCTACTCACTTCGGTAGGGTTAGGGTCACGGTTAGCCCTAACCCTAACCTCCTCTATTGACATACCTCATGACCTACCCGCTTGGTAGGGTTAGGGTTTGTATTAGGGTTATATTGACCCTAACCCTAACAATAACGCTAACAAAGAACCCTAAAGATAAACTATGATTTTTATTGTTTCTTAATTGCTTTTGTTGCATGAAACAAAATAAAATGAGAAAAATACACACAATGGCCTTTGCCACAACTGTAACAACCTCCTTTATTGGCTTATCTCATGACCTACCCACTTGGGTAGGTTTAGGGTTACAGTTAACACTAACCCTATCCCTAACCCTAACCTCCTCTATTGACATACCTTATGACCTGCCCGCTTTGGTAGGCTTAAGGTTAGGGTTTGTATTAGGGTTAACCCTAACCCTATCTCTAATCCTAACCCTAACCCAAAAACTGAGTTTATACTTCAAACAATTGGCGAAAATTTTTAAAAATTGCTTTCAGAAAATGGAAACAAGGAACTAAAATATTTATTGCTTCTTAATTGCTATTGTGGTATGAAAACAAAATAAAATGAGAAAAATATAGATAATGGGCATCGTAACAACCTCCTCTATTGACTTACCTCATGACATACCCGCTTGGGTAGGGTTAGGGTTACGGTTAACCCTAACCCTAACACTATCCCTAACCCTAACCTCCTCTATTGACATACCTCATGACCTACCCGCTTGGGTAGGGTTAGGGTTTGTATTAGGGTTATATTGACCCTAACCCTAACTCTAACACTAACAAAGAACTACGATTTTTATTGCTTCTTAATTGCTTTTGTGGTATGAAAACAAAATAAAATGAGAAAAATACAGATAATGGGCATTGTAACAACCGTAACAACCTCCTCTATTGACTAACCTCATGATCTACCCACTTCGGTAGGGTTAGGGTTACGGTTAACCCTAACCCTATCCGTAACCCTAACCTACTTTATTGACATACCTTATGACCTACTCGCTTTTGTAGGGTTCAGGTTAGGGTTTGTATTAGGGTTAACGCTAACCCTATCTCTAATCCTAACCCTCACCCAAAAATGAGTCTATACTTCAAACAATTGGCCAAAATTTTCAAAAAATTGCTTTCACAAAATGGAAACAAGGAACTAAAATTTCTATTGCTTCTTAATTGCTTTTGTGGAATGAAAACAAAATAAAATGTGAAAAATATAGATAATGGGCATCGTAACAACCGTAACAACCTCCTCTATTGACTTTCCTCATGACCTACGCGATTGGGTAGGGTCAAGGTCAGGGTTTGTATTAGGGTTAACTTAAACCTAGCCCTAACCATAACCCTAAAGAAGAACTATGATTTTTATTGTTTCTTAATTGCTTTTGTTGCATGAAAACAAAATAAAATGAGAAAAATACACACAATGGCCTTTGCCACAACTGTAACAACCTCCTTTATTGGCTTATCTCATGACCTACCCACTTGGGTAGGGTTAGGGTTACAGTTAACACTAACCCTATCCCTAACCCTAACCTCCTCTATTGACATACCTTATGACCTGCCCGCTTTGGTAGGCTTAAGGTTAGGGTTTGTATTAGGGTTAACCCTAACCCTATCTCTAATCCTAACCCTAACCCAAAAACTGAGTTTATACTTCAAACAATTGGCGAAAATTTTTAAAAATTGCTTTCAGAAAATGAAAACAAGGAACTAAAATATTTATTGCTTCTTAATTGCTTTTGTGGTATGAAAACAAAATAAAATGAGAAAAATATAGATAATGGGCATCGTAACAACCTCCTCTATTGACTTACCTCATGACCTACCCGCTTGGGTAGGGTTAGGGTTTGTATTAGGGTTATATTGACCCTAACCCTAACTCTAACACTAACAAAGAACTACGATTTTTATTGCTTCTTAATTGCTTTTGTGGTATGAAAACAAAATAAAATGAGAAAAATACAGATAATGGGCATTGTAACAACCGTAACAACCTCCTCTATTGACTAACCTCATGATCTACCCACTTCGGTAGGGTTAGGGTTACGGTTAACCCTAACCCTATCCGTAACCCTAACCTACTTTATTGACATACCTTATGACCTACTCGCTTTTGTAGGGTTCAGGTTAGGGTTTGTATTAGGGTTAACGCTAACCCTATCTCTAATCCTAACCCTCACCCAAAAAATGAGTCTATACTTCAAACAATTGGCCAAAATTTTCAAAAAATTGCTTTCACAAAATGGAAACAAGGAACTAAAATTTCTATTGCTTCTTAATTGCTTTTGTGGAATGAAAACAAAATAAAATGTGAAAAATATAGATAATGGGCATCGTAACAACCATAACAACCTCCTCTATTGACTTTCCTCATGACCTACGCGATTGGGTAGGGTCAAGGTCAGGGTTTGTATTAGGGTTAACTTAAACCTAGCCCTAACCATAACCCTAAAGAAGAACTATGATTTTTATTGTTTCTTAATTGCTTTTGTTGCATGAAAACAAAATAAAATGAGAAAATACACACAATGGCCTTTGCCACAACTGTAACAACCTCCTTTATTGGCATATCTCATGACCTACCCACTTGGGTAGGGTTAGGGTTACAGTTAACACTAACCCTATCCCTAACCCTAACCTCCTCTATTGACATACCTTATGACCTGCCCGCTTTGGTAGGCTTAAGGTTAGGGTTTGTATTAGGGTTAACCCTAACCCTATCTCTAATCCTAACCCTAACCCAAAAACTGAGTTTATACTTCAAACAATTGGCGAAAATTTTTAAAAATTGCTTTCAGAAAATGGAAACAAGGAACTAAAATATTTATTGCTTCTTAATTGCTTTTGTGGTATGAAAACAAAATAAAATGAGAAAAATATAGATAATGGGCATCGTAACAACCTCCTCTATTGACTTACCTCATGACATACCCGCTGGTAGGGTTAGGTTCGTTAACCTAACCTAACACTATCCTAACCTAACCTCCTCTATTGACATACCTCATGACCTACCGCTTGGGTAGGGTTAGGGTTTGTATTAGGGTTATATTGACCCTAACCCTAACTCTAACACTAACAAAGAACTACGATTTTTATTGCTTCTTAATTGCTTTTGTGGTATGAAAACAAAATAAAATGAGAAAAATACAGATAATGGGCATTGTAACAACCGTAACAACCTCCTCTATTGACTAACCTCATGATCTACCCACTTCGGTAGGGTTAGGGTTACGGTTAACCCTAACCCTATCCGTAACCCTAACCTACTTTATTGACATACCTTATGACCTACTCGCTTTTGTAGGGTTCAGGTTAGGGTTTGTATTAGGGTTAACGCTAACCCTATCTCTAATCCTAACCCTCACCCAAAAATGAGTCTATACTTCAAACAATTGGCCAAAATTTTCAAAAAATTGCTTTCACAAAATGGAAACAAGGAACTAAAATTTCTATTGCTTCTTAATTGCTTTTGTGGAATGAAAACAAAATAAAATGTGAAAAATATAGATAATGGGCATCGTAACAACCGTAACAACCTCCTCTATTGACTTTCCTCATGACCTACGCGATTGGGTAGGGTCAAGGTCAGGGTTTGTATTAGGGTTAACTTAAACCTAGCCCTAACCATAACCCTAAAGAAGAACTATGATTTTTATTGTTTCTTAATTGCTTTTGTTGCATGAAAACAAAATAAAATGAGAAAAATACACACAATGGCCTTTGCCACAACTGTAACAACCTCCTTTATTGGCTTATCTCATGACCTACCCACTTGGGTAGGGTTAGGGTTACAGTTAACACTAACCCTATCCCTAACCCTAACCTCCTCTATTGACATACCTTATGACCTGCCCGCTTTGGTAGGCTTAAGGTTAGGGTTTGTATTAGGGTTAACCCTAACCCTATCTCTAATCCTAACCCTAACCCAAAAACTGAGTTTATACTTCAAACAATTGGCGAAAATTTTTAAAAATTGCTTTCAGAAAATGAAAACAAGGAACTAAAATATTTATTGCTTCTTAATTGCTTTTGTGGTATGAAAACAAAATAAAATGAGAAAAATATAGATAATGGGCATCGTAACAACCTCCTCTATTGACTTACCTCATGACCTACCCGCTTGGGTAGGGTTAGGGTTTGTATTAGGGTTATATTGACCCTAACCCTAACTCTAACACTAACAAAGAACTACGATTTTTATTGCTTCTTAATTGCTTTTGTGGTATGAAAACAAAATAAAATGAGAAAAATACAGATAATGGGCATTGTAACAACCGTAACAACCTCCTCTATTGACTAACCTCATGATCTACCCACTTCGGTAGGGTTAGGGTTACGGTTAACCCTAACCCTATCCGTAACCCTAACCTACTTTATTGACATACCTTATGACCTACTCGCTTTGTAGGGTTCAGGTTAGGGTTTGTATTAGGGTTAACGCTAACCCTATCTCTAATCCTAACCCTCACCCAAAAAATGAGTCTATACTTCAAACAATTGGCCAAAATTTTCAAAAATTGCTTTCACAAAATGGAAACAAGGAACTAAAATTTCTATTGCTTCTTAATTGCTTTTGTGGAATGAAAACAAAATAAAATGTGAAAAATATAGATAATGGGCATCGTAACAACCGTAACAACCTCCTCTATTGACTTTCCTCATGACCTACGCGATTGGGTAGGGTCAAGGTCAGGGTTTGTATTAGGGTTAACTTAAACCTAGCCCTAACCATAACCCTAAAGAAGAACTATGATTTTTATTGTTTCTTAATTGCTTTTGTTGCATGAAACAAAATAAAATGAGAAAAATACACACAATGGCCTTTGCCACAACTGTAACAACCTCCTTTATTGGCTTATCTCATGACCTACCCACTTGGGTAGGGTTAGGGTTACAGTTAACACTAACCCTATCCCTAACCCTAACCTCCTCTATTGACATACCTTATGACCTGCCCGCTTTGGTAGGCTTAAGGTTAGGGTTTGTATTAGGGTTAACCCTAACCCTATCTCTAATCCTAACCCTAACCCAAAAACTGAGTTTATACTTCAAACAATTGGCGAAAATTTTTAAAAATTGCTTTCAGAAAATGGAAACAAGGAACTAAAATATTTATTGCTTCTTAATTGCTATTGTGGTATGAAAACAAAATAAAATGAGAAAAATATAGATAATGGGCATCGTAACAACCTCCTCTATTGACTTACCTCATGACATACCCGCTTGGGTAGGGTTAGGGTTACGGTTAACCCTAACCCTAACACTATCCCTAACCCTAACCTCCTCTATTGACATACCTCATGACCTACCCGCTTGGGTAGGGTTAGGGTTTGTATTAGGGTTATATTGACCCTAACCCTAACTCTAACACTAACAAAGAACTACGATTTTTATTGCTTCTTAATTGCTTTTGTGGTATGAAAACAAAATAAAATGAGAAAAATACAGATAATGGGCATTGTAACAACCGTAACAACCTCCTCTATTGACTAACCTCATGATCTACCCACTTCGGTAGGGTTAGGGTTACGGTTAACCCTAACCCTATCCGTAACCCTAACCTACTTTATTGACATACCTTATGACCTACTCGCTTTTGTAGGGTTCAGGTTAGGGTTTGTATTAGGGTTAACGCTAACCCTATCTCTAATCCTAACCCTCACCCAAAAAATGAGTCTATACTTCAAACAATTGGCCAAAATTTTCAAAAAATTGCTTTCACAAAATGGAAACAAGGAACTAAAATTTCTATTGCTTCTTAATTGCTTTTGTGGAATGAAAACAAAATAAAATGTGAAAAATATAGATAATGGGCATCGTAACAACCGTAACAACCTCCTCTATTGACTTTCCTCATGACCTACGCGATTGGGTAGGGTCAAGGTCAGGGTTTGTATTAGGGTTAACTTAAACCTAGCCCTAACCATAACCCTAAAGAAGAACTATGATTTTTATTGTTTCTTAATTGCTTTTGTTGCATGAAAACAAAATAAAATGAGAAAAATACACACAATGGCCTTTGCCACAACTGTAACAACCTCCTTTATTGGCTTATCTCATGACCTACCCACTTGGGTAGGGTTAGGGTTACAGTTAACACTAACCCTATCCCTAACCCTAACCTCCTCTATTGACATACCTTATGACCTGCCCGCTTTGGTAGGCTTAAGGTTAGGGTTTGTATTAGGGTTAACCCTAACCCTATCTCTAATCCTAACCCTAACCCAAAAACTGAGTTTATACTTCAAACAATTGGCGAAAATTTTTAAAAATTGCTTTCAGAAAATGAAAACAAGGAACTAAAATATTTATTGCTTCTTAATTGCTTTTGTGGTATGAAAACAAAATAAAATGAGAAAAATATAGATAATGGGCATCGTAACAACCTCCTCTATTGACTTACCTCATGACCTACCCGCTTGGGTAGGGTTAGGGTTTGTATTAGGGTTATATTGACCCTAACCCTAACTCTAACACTAACAAAGAACTACGATTTTTATTGCTTCTTAATTGCTTTTGTGGTATGAAAACAAAATAAAATGAGAAAAATACAGATAATGGGCATTGTAACAACCGTAACAACCTCCTCTATTGACTAACCTCATGATCTACCCACTTCGGTAGGGTTAGGGTTACGGTTAACCCTAACCCTATCCGTAACCCTAACCTACTTTATTGACATACCTTATGACCTACTCGCTTTGTAGGGTTCAGGTTAGGGTTTGTATTAGGGTTAACGCTAACCCTATCTCTAATCCTAACCCTCACCCAAAAAATGAGTCTATACTTCAAACAATTGGCCAAAATTTTCAAAAAATTGCTTTCACAAAATGGAAACAAGGAACTAAAATTTCTATTGCTTCTTAATTGCTTTTGTGGAATGAAAACAAAATAAAATGTGAAAAATATAGATAATGGGCATCGTAACAACCATGAACAACCTCCTCTATTGACTTTCCTCATGACCTACGCGATTGGGTAGGGTCAAGGTCAGGGTTTGTATTAGGGTTAACTTAAACCTAGCCCTAACCATAACCCTAAAGAAGAACTATGATTTTTATTGTTTCTTAATTGCTTTTGTTGCATGAAACAAAATAAAATGAGAAAAATACACACAATGGCCTTTGCCACAACTGTAACAACCTCCTTTATTGGCTTATCTCATGACCTACCCACTTGGGTAGGGTTAGGGTTACAGTTAACACTAACCCTATCCCTAACCCTAACCTCCTCTATTGACATACCTTATGACCTGCCCGCTTTGGTAGGCTTAAGGTTAGGGTTTGTATTAGGGTTAACCCTAACCCTATCTCTAATCCTAACCCTAACCCAAAAACTGAGTTTATACTTCAAACAATTGGCGAAAATTTTAAAAATTGCTTTCAGAAAATGGAAACAAGGAACTAAAATATTTATTGCTTCTTAATTGCTATTGTGGTATGAAAACAAAATAAAATGAGAAAAATATAGATAATGGGCATCGTAACAACCTCCTCTATTGACTTACCTCATGACATACCCGCTTGGGTAGGGTTAGGGTTACGGTTAACCTAACCCTAACACTATCCCTAACCCTAACCTCCTCTATTGACATACCTCATGACCTACCCGCTTGGGTAGGGTTAGGGTTTGTATTAGGGTTATATTGACCCTAACCCTAACTCTAACACTAACAAAGAACTACGATTTTTATTGCTTCTTAATTGCTTTTGTGGTATGAAAACAAAATAAAATGAGAAAAATACAGATAATGGGCATTGTAACAACCGTAACAACCTCCTCTATTGACTAACCTCATGATCTACCCACTTCGGTAGGGTTAGGGTTACGGTTAACCCTAACCCTATCCGTAACCCTAACCTACTTTATTGACATACCTTATGACCTACTCGCTTTTGTAGGGTTCAGGTTAGGGTTTGTATTAGGGTTAACGCTAACCCTATCTCTAATCCTAACCCTCACCCAAAAAATGAGTCTATACTTCAAACAATTGGCCAAAATTTTCAAAAAATTGCTTTCACAAAATGGAAACAAGGAACTAAAATTTCTATTGCTTCTTAATTGCTTTTGTGGAATGAAAACAAAATAAAATGTGAAAAATATAGATAATGGGCATCGTAACAACCGTAACAACCTCCTCTATTGACTTTCCTCATGACCTACGCGATTGGGTAGGGTCAAGGTCAGGAGTTTGTATTAGGGTTAACTTAAACCTAGCCCTAACCATAACCCTAAAGAAGAACTATGATTTTTATTGTTTCTTAATTGCTTTTGTTGCATGAAAACAAAATAAAATGAGAAAAATACACACAATGGCCTTTGCCACAACTGTAACAACCTCCTTTATTGGCTTATCTCATGACCTACCCACTTGGGTAGGGTTAGGGTTACAGTTAACACTAACCCTATCCCTAACCCTAACCTCCTCTATTGACATACCTTATGACCTGCCCGCTTTGGTAGGCTTAAGGTTAGGGTTTGTATTAGGGTTAACCCTAACCCTATCTCTAATCCTAACCCTAACCCAAAAACTGAGTTTATACTTCAAACAATTGGCGAAAATTTTTAAAAATTGCTTTCAGAAAATGAAAACAAGGAACTAAAATATTTATTGCTTCTTAATTGCTTTTGTGGTATGAAAACAAAATAAAATGAGAAAAATATAGATAATGGGCATCGTAACAACCTCCTCTATTGACTTACCTCATGACCTACCCGCTTGGGTAGGGTTAGGGTTTGTATTAGGGTTATATTGACCCTAACCCTAACTCTAACACTAACAAAGAACTACGATTTTTATTGCTTCTTAATTGCTTTTGTGGTATGAAAACAAAATAAAATGAGAAAAATACAGATAATGGGCATTGTAACAACCGTAACAACCTCCTCTATTGACTAACCTCATGATCTACCCACTTCGGTAGGGTTAGGGTTACGGTTAACCCTAACCCTATCCGTAACCCTAACCTACTTTATTGACATACCTTATGACCTACTCGCTTTGTAGGGTTCAGGTTAGGGTTTGTATTAGGGTTAACGCTAACCCTATCTCTAATCCTAACCCTCACCCAAAAAATGAGTC
>JAKVIS010005982.1:0-11145 GCA_033119425.1 Bufotes viridis
CATGCAGTCTACCATTACCACAGTGTATAACATCCAGCCTCTAGCCATGCAGTCTACCATTACCACAGTGTATAACATCCAGCCTCTAGCCATGCAGTCTACCATTACCACAGTGTATAACATCCAGCCTCTAGCCATGCAGTCTACCATTACCACAGTGTATAACATCCAGCCTCTAGCCATACAGTCTACCATTACCACAGTGTATAACATCCAGCCTCTAGCCATGCAGTCTGCCATTACCACAGTGTATAACATCCAGCCTCTAGCCATGCAGTCTACCATTACCACAGTGTATAACATCCAGCCTCTAGCCATGCAGTCTACCATTACCACAGTGTATAACATCCAGCCTCTAGCCATGCAGTCTACCATTACCACAGTGTATAACATCCAGCCTCTAGCCATGCAGTCTACCATTACCACAGTGTATAACATCCAGCCTCTAGCCATGCAGTCTACCATTACCACAGTGTATAACATCCAGCCTCTAGCCATGCAGTCTACCATTACCACAGGTGTATAACATCCAGCCTCTAGCCATGCAGTCTACCATTACCACAGTGTATAACATCCAGCCTCTAGCCATACAGTCTACCATTACCACAGTGTATAACATCCAGCCTCTAGCCATGCAGTCTACCATTACCACAGTGTATAACATCCAGCCTCTAGCCGTGCAGTCTACCATTACCACAGTGTATAACATCCAGCCTCTAGCCATGCAGTCTACCATTACCACAGTGTATAACATCCAGCCTCTAGCCATGCAGTCTACCATTACCACAGTGTATAACATCCAGCCTCTAGCCATGCAGTCTACCATTACCACAGTGTATAACATCCAGCCTCTAGCCATGCAGTCTACCATTACCACAGTGTATAACATCCAGCCTCTAGCCATGCAGTCTACCATTACCACAGTGTATAACATCCAGCCTCTAGCCATGCAGTCTACCATTACCACAGTGTATAACATCCAGCCTCTAGCCATGCAGTCTACCATTACCACAGGTGTATAACATCCAGCCTCTAGCCATGCAGTCTACCATTACCACAGTGTATAACATCCAGCCTCTAGCCATGCAGTCTACCATTACCACAGTGTATAACATCCAGCCTCTAGCCATGCAGTCTACCATTACCACAGTGTATAACATCCAGCCTCTAGCCATGCAGTCTACCATTACCACAGTGTATAACATCCAGCCTCTAGCCATGCAGTCTACCATTACCACAGTGTATAACATCCAGCCTCTAGCCATGCAGTCTACCATTACCACAGTGTATAACATCCAGCCTCTAGCCATGCAGTCTACCATTACCACAGTGTATAACATCCAGCCTCTAGCCATGCAGTCTACCATTACCACAGTGTATAACATCCAGCCTCTAGCCATACAGTCTACCATTACCACAGTGTATAACATCCAGCCTCTAGCCATGCAGTCTACCATTACCACAGTGTATAACATCCAGCCTCTAGCCATGCAGTCTACCATTACCACAGTGTATAACATCCAGCCTCTAGCCATGCAGTCTACCATTACCACAGTGTATAACATCCAGCCTCTAGCCATGCAGTCTACCATTACCACAGTGTATAACATCCAGCCTCTAGCCATGCAGTCTACCATTACCACAGAGTATAACATCCAGCCTCTAGCCATGCAGTCTACCATTACCACAGGTGTATAACATCCAGCCTGTAGCCATGCAGTCTACCATTACCACAGGTGTATAACATCCAGCCTCTAGCCATGCAGTCTACCATTACCACAGTGTATAACATCCAGCCTCTAGCCATGCAGTCTACCATTACCACAGTGTATAACATCCAGCCTCTAGCCATGCAGTCTACCATTACCACAGTGTATAACATCCAGCCTCTAGCCATGCAGTCTACCATTACCACAGTGTATAACATCCAGCCTCTAGCCATGCAGTCTACCATTACCACAGTGTATAACATCAGCCTCTAGCCATGCAGTCTACCATTACCACAGTGTATAACATCCAGCCTCTAGCCATGCAGTCTACCATTACCACAGTGTATAACATCCAGCCTCTAGCCATGCAGTCTACCATTACCACAGTATATAACATCCAGCCTCTAGCCATGCAGTCTACCATTACCACAGTGTATAACATCCAGCCTCTAGCCATGCAGTCTACCATTACCACAGTGTATAACATACAGCCTCTAGCCATGCAGTCTACCATTACCACAGTGTATAACATCCAGCCTCTAACCATGCAGTCTACCATTACCACAGTGTATAACATCCAGCCTCTAGCCATGCAGTCTACCATTACCACAGTGTATAACATCCAGCCTCTAACCATACAGTCTACCATTACCACAGTGTATAACATCCAGCCTCTAGCCATGCAGTCTACCATTACCACAGTGTATAACATCCAGCCTCTAGCCATGCAGTCTGCCATTACCACAGTGTATAACATCCAGCTTCTAGCCATGCAGTCTACCATTACCACAGTGTATAACATCCAGCCTCTAGCCGTGCATTCTACCATTACCACAGTGTATAACATCCAGCCTCTAGCCATGCAGTCATACCATTACCACAGTGTATAACATCCAGCCTCTAGCCATGCAGTCTACCATTACCACAGTGTATAACATCCAGCCTCTAGCCATGCAGTCTACCATTACCACAGTGTATAACATCCAGCCTCTATCCATGCAGTCTGCCATTACCACAGTGTATAACATCCAGCCTCTAGCCATGCAGTCTACCATTACCACAGTGTATAACATCCAGCCTCTAGCCATGCAGTCTACCATTACCACAGTGTATAACATCCAGCCTCTAGCCATGCAGTCTACCATTACCACAGTGTATAACATCCAGCCTCTATCCATGCAGTCTGCCATTACCACAGTGTATAACATCCAGCCTCTAGCCATGCAGTCTACCATTACCACAGTGTATAACATCCAGCCTCTAGCCATGCAGTCTACCATTACCACAGGGTATAACATCCAGCCTCTAGCCATGCAGTCTACCATTACCACAGTGTATAACATCCAGCCTCTAGCCATGCAGTCTACCATTACCACAGTGTATAACATCCAGCCTCTAGCCATGCAGTCTACCATTACCACAGTGTATAACATCCAGCCTCTAGCCATGCAGTCTACCATTACCACAGTGTATAACATCCAGCCACTAGCCATGCAGTCTGCCATTACCACAGTGTATAACATCCAGCCTCTAGCCATGCAGTCTACCATTACCACAGTGTATAACATCCAGCCTCTAGCCATGCAGTCTACCATTACCACAGTGTATAACATCCAGCCTCTATCCATGCAGTCTGCCATTACCACAGTGTATAACATCCAGCCTCTAGCCATGCAGTCTACCATTACCACAGTGTATAACATCCAGCCTCTAGCCATGCAGTCTACCATTACCACAGTGTATAACATCCAGCCTCTAGCCATGCAGTCTACCATTACCACAGTGTATAACATCCAGCCTCTATCCATGCAGTCTGCCATTACCACAGTGTATAACATCCAGCCTCTAGCCATGCAGTCTACCATTACCACAGTGTATAACATCCAGCCTCTAGCCATGCAGTCTACCATTACCACAGGGTATAACATCCAGCCTCTAGCCATGCAGTCTACCATTACCACAGTGTATAACATCCAGCCTCTAGCCATGCAGTCTACCATTACCACAGTGTATAACATCCAGCCTCTAGCCATGCAGTCTACCATTACCACAGTGTATAACATCCAGCCTCTAGCCATGCAGTCTACCATTACCACAGTGTATAACATCCAGCCACTAGCCATGCAGTCTGCCATTACCACAGTGTATAACATCCACCCTCTAGCCATGCAGTCTACCATTACCACAGTGTATAACATCCAGCCTCTAGCCGTGCAGTCTACCATTACCACAGTGTATAACATCCAGCCTCTAGCCTTACAGTCTGCCATATACCAATACTATACTGCAGAAACAGATAATCCCCTGATAATACTAGTACCACAGAGATAGTGCCCCCAATACTGTGCCCGCTGTGCCCCCCAATACTATACTGCAGAAACAGATAATCCACTGATAATACTAGTACCACACAGATAGTGCCCCCAATACTGTGCCCGCTGTGCCCCCAATACTATACTGCAGAAACAGATAATCCCCTGATAATACTAGTACCACACAGATAGTGCCCCCAATACTGTGCCCCCAATACTATACTGCAGAAACAGATAAACCCCTGATAATACTAGTACCACACAGATAATGCCCCCAATACTGTGCCCGCTGTGCCCCTAATACTATACTGCAGAAACAGATAAACCCCTTGAAAATACTAGTACCACACAGATAGTGCCCCAATACTGTGCCCGGTGTGCCCCCCAATACTATATTGTAGAAACAGATAAACCCCTGATAATACTAGTACCACACAGATAGTGCCCCCAATACTGTGCCCGCTGTGCTCCCCAATACTATACTGCAGAAACAGTCCCCCTGATAATACTAGTACCACACAGATAGTGCCCCCTATACTGTGCCCGCTGTGCTCCCCAATACTATACTGCAGAAACAGTCCCCCTGATAATACTAGTACCACACAGATAGTGCCCCAATAATGTGCCCGCTGTGCTCCCCAATACTATACTGCAGAAACAGATAATCCCCTGATAATACTAGTTCCACACAGATAGTGCCCCCAATACTATACTGCAGAAACAGATAATCCCCTGATAATATTAGTACCACACAGATAGTGCCCCCAATACTGTGCCCGCTGTGCTCCTAATACTATTCTGCAGAAACAGATAAACCCCTGATAATACTAGTACCACAAAGATAGTGCCCCCAATACTGTGCCCTCAATACTATACTGCAGAAACAGATAATCCCCTGATAATACTAGTTCCACACAGATAGTGCCCCCAATACTGTGTCCGCTGTGCCCCTAATACTATACTGCAGAAACAGATAAACCCCCTGATAATACTAGTACCACACAGATAGTGCCCCCAATACTGTGCCCGCTGTGCCCCTAATACTATACTGCAGAAACAGATAATCCCCTGATAATACTAGTACCACACAGATAGTGCCCCCAATACTGTGCCCGCTGTGCTCCCCAATACTATACTGCAGGAACAGATAAACCCCTGATAATACTAGTACCACACAGATAGTGCCCCCAATACTGTGCCCGCTGTGCTCCCAATACTATACTGCAGAAACAGATAATACCCTGATAACACTAGTACCACACAGATAGTGCCCCCAATACTGTGCCCGCTGTGCTCCCAATACTATACTGCAGAAACAGATAAACCCCTGATAATACTAGTACCACACAGATAGTGCCCCCAATACTGTGCCCGCTGTGCTCCTAATACTATTCTGCAGAAACAGATAATCCCCTGATAATATTAGTAACACACAGATAGTGCCCCCAATACTGTGCCCGCTGTGCTCCCCAATACTATACTGCAGAAACAGATAATCCCCTGATAATATTAGTAACACACAGATAGTGCCCCCAATACTGTGCCCGCTGTGCTCCTAATACTATTCTGCAGAAACAGATAAACCCCTAATAATACTAGTACCACACATATAGTGCCCCCAATACTGTGCCTGCTGTGCTCCCCAATACTATACTGCAGAAACAGATAAACCCCTGATAATACTAGTACCACACAGATAGTGCCCCCAATACTGTGCCCGCTGTGCTCCCCAACACTATACTGCAGAAACAGATAATCCCCTGATAATACTAGTACCACACAGATAGTGCCCCAATACTGTGCCCGCTGTGCTCCCCAATACTATACTGCAGAAACAGATAAACCCCTGATAATACTAGTACCACACAGATAGTGCCCCCAATACTGTGCCCGCTGTGCTCCCCAATACTATACCAGCAGAAACAGATAAACACCTGATAATACTAGTACCACACAGATCGTGCCCCAATACTGTGCCCGCTGTGCTTCCCAATTCTATACTGCAGAAACAGATAAACCCCTGATAATACTAGTACCACACAGATAGTGCCCCCAATACTGTGCCCGCTGTGCTCCCCAATACTATACTGCAGAAACAGATAATCCCCTGATAATAGTAGTACCACACAGATAGTGACCCCCAATACTGTGCCCGCTGTGCCCCCAATACTATACTGCAATAACAGATAATCCCCTGATAATACTAGTACCACACAGATAGTGCCCCCAATACTGTGCCCGCTGTGCCCCTCAATACTATACTGCAGAAACAGATAATACCCCTGATAATACTAGTACCACACAGATAGTGCCCCCAATACTGTGCCCGCTGTGCTCCCCAATACTATACTGCAGAAACAGATAATACCCCTGATAATACTAGTACCACACAGATAGTGCCCCCAATACTGTGTCCGCTGTGCTCCCCAATACTATACTGCAGAAACAGATAATACCC
The DNA here is from genome assembly GCA_033119425.1 of Bufotes viridis. NCBI lineage: Eukaryota > Metazoa > Chordata > Amphibia > Anura > Bufonidae > Bufotes > Bufotes viridis. The sequence continues at coordinate 6,480 of JAKVIS010005982.1, forward strand.
CTGATAATACTAGTACCACACAGATAGTGCCCCCAATACTGTGCCCGCTGTGCCCCCAATACTATACTGCAGAAACAGATAATACCCCTGATAATACTAGTACCACACAGATAGTGCCCCCAATACTGTGCCCGCTGTGCTCCCCAATACTATACTGCAGAAACAGATAATACCCCTGATAATACTAGTACCACACAGATAGTGCCCCCAATACTGTGCCCCCTGTGCTCCCCAATACTATATTGCAGAAACAGATAAACCCCTTGAAAATACTAGTACCACACAGATAGTGACCCCAATACTGTGCCCGCTGTGCTCCCCAATACTATACTGCAGAAACAGATAAACCCTTGATAATACTAGTACCACACAGATAGTGCCCCCAATACTTTGCCCGCTGTGCTCCCAATACTATACTGCAGAAACAGATAAACCCCTGATAATACTAGTACCACACAGATAGTGCCCCCAATACTGTGCCCGCTGTGCTCCCCAATACTATACTGCAATAACAGATAAACCCTCTGATAATACTAGTACCACACAGATAGTGTCCCCAATACTGTGCCCGCTGTGCTCCCAATACTATACTGCAGAAACAGATAAACCCCTGATCATACTAGTACCACACAGATAGTGCCCCAATACTGTGCCCGCTGTGCTCCCCAATACTATACTGCAGAAACAGATAAACCCCTGATAATACTAGTACCACACAGATAGTGCCCCAATACTGTGCCCGCTGTGCCCCTAATACTATACTGCAGAAACAGATAAACCCCTGATAATACTAGTACCACACAGATAGTGCCCCCAATACTGTGCCCGCTGTGCCCCCCAATACTATACTGGAAAAACAGATAAACCCCTGATAATACTAGTAAACAACAGATAGTACCCCCCAATACTGTGCCCGCTGTGCCCCTAATACTATACTGCAGAAACAGATAATTCACCAATAATAATAGTACCACACAGATAGTGCCCCCAATACTGTGCCCGCTGTGCTCCCCAATACTATATTGCAGAAACAGATAAACCCCCTGATAATACTAGTACCACACAGATAGTGCCCCCAATACTGTGCCCGCTGTTCTCCCCAATACTATACTGCAGAAACAGATAAACCCCTGATAATACTAGTACCACACAGATAGTGCCCCCAATACTGTGCCCGCTGTGCTCCCCAATACTATACTGCAGAAACAGATAATCCCCTGATAATACTAGTACCACTCAGATAGTGCCCCAATACTGTGCCCGCTGTGCTCCCCAATACTATACTGCAGAAACTGATAATATCCCTGATAATACTAGTACCACACAGATAGTGCCCCCAATACTGTGCCCACTGTGCTCCTCAATACTATACTGCAGAAACAGATAAACCCCTGATAATACTAGTACCACACAGATAGTGCCCCCAATACTGTGCCCTCAATACTATACTGCAGAAACAGATAACCCCCTGATAATACTAGTACCACACAGATAGTGCCCCCAATACTGTGCCCTCAATACTATACTGCAGAAACAGATAAATCCCCCTGATAATACTAGTACCACACAGATAGTGCCCCCAATACTGTGCCCGCTGTGCTCCCCAATACTATACTGCAGAAACTGATAATATCCCTGATAATACTAGTACCACACAGATAGTGCCCCCAATACTGTGCCCGCTGTGCCCCCAATACTATACTGCAGAAACAGATAAACCCCCTGATAATACTAGTACCACACAGATAGTGCCCCCAATACTGTGCCCGCTGTACTCAATACTATACTGCAGAAACAGATAAACCCCTGATAATACTAGTACCACTCAGATAGTGCCCCAATACTGTGCCCGCTGTGCTCCCCAATACTATACTGCAGAAACTGATAATATCCCTGATAATACTAGTACCACACAGATAGTGCCCCCAATACTGTGCCCACTGTGCTCCCCAATACTATACTGCAGAAACAGATAAACCCCCTGATAATACTAGTACCACACAGATAGTGCCCCTAATACTGTGCCCTCAATACTATACTGCAGAGAACAGATAATCCCCTGATAATACTAGTACCACACAGATAGTGCCTCCATATCAGCCTGCTGCCCTCAATACTATACTGCAGAAACAGATAATCCCCTGATAATACTAGTACCACACAGATAGTGCCCCCAATACTGTGCCCGCTGTGCTCCCAATACTATACTGCAGAAACAGATAATCCCCTGATAATACTAGTACCACACAGATAGTGCCCCAATACTGTGCCCGCTGTGCCCCAATACTATACTGCAGAAACAGATAAACCCCCTGATAATACTAGTACCACACAGATAGTGCCCCCAATACTGTGCCCGCTGTGCTCCCAATACTATACTGCAGAAACAGATAAACCCACTGATAATACTAGTACCACACAGATAGTGCCCCAATACTGTGCCCGCTGTGCTCCCAATACTATACTGCAGAAACAGATAATCCCCTGATAATACTAGTACCACACAGATAGTGCCCCAATACTGTGCCAGCTGTGCTCCCCAATACTATACTGCAGAAACAGATAATACCCTGATAATACTAGTACCACACAGATAGTGCCCTCAATACTGTGCCCGCTGTGCTCCCCAATACTATACTGCAGAAACAGATAATCCCTGATAATACTAGTACCACACAGATAGTGCCCTCAATACTGTGCCCGCTGTGCTCCCAATACTATACTGCAGAAACAGATAATCCCCTGATAATACTAGTACCACACAGATAGTGCCCCAATACTGTGCCCGCTGTGCTCCCAATACTATACTGCAGAAACAGATAAACCCCTGATAATACTAGTACCACACAGATAGTGCCCCTAATACTGTGCCCGCTGTGCTCCCAATACTATACTGCAGAAACAGATAATCCCTGATAATACTAGTACCACACAGATAGTGCCCCAATACTGTGCCGCTGTCCCCAATACTATACTGCAGAAACAGATAATACCCTGATAATACTAGTACCACACAGATAGTGCCCCCAATACTGTGCCCGCTGTGCTCCCCAATACTATACTGCAGAAACAGATAAACCCCTGATAATACTAGTACCACACAGATAGTGCCCCTAATAGTGTGCCCGCTGTGCTCCCCAATACTATACTGCAGAAACAGATAAACCCCTGATAATACTAGTACCACACAGATAGTGCCCCCAATACTGTGCCGCTGTGCTCCCAATGCTATACTGCAGAAACAGATAAACCCCTGATAATACTAGTACCACACAGATAGTGCCCCCAATACTGTCCCCGCTGTGCTCCCAATACTATACTGCAGAAACAGATAATGCCCTGATAACACTAGTACCACACAGATAGTGCTCCAATACTGTGCCCCCAATACTATACTGCAGAAACAGATAAACCCCTGATAATACTAGCACCACACAGATAGTGCCCCCAATACTGTGCTCGTACAGTCATACCAATACTATACTGCAGAAACAGATAAATCCCTGATAATACTAGTACCACACAGATAGTGCCCCAATACTGTGCCCGCTGTGCTCCCCAATACTATACTGCAGAAACAGATAAACCCCTGATAATACTAGCACCACACAGATAGTGCCCCCAATACTGTGCCTGCTGTGCTCCCAATACTATACTGCAGAAACAGATAACTCCTGATAATACTAGTACCACACAGATAGTGCCCCTAATACTGTGCTCGCTGTGTCCCCAATACTATACTGCAGAAACAGATAAACCCCTGATAATACTAGTACCACACAGATAGTGCCTCCAATACTGTGCCCGCTGTGCTCTAATACTATACTGCAGAAACAGATAATCCCCTGATAATACTAGTACCACACAGATAGTGCCCCCAATACTGTGCCCGCTGTGCTCCCAATACTATACTGCAGAAACAGATAAACCCCTGATAATACTAGTACCACACAGATAGTGCCCTCAATACTGTGCCCGCTGTGCTCCCCAATACTATACTGCAGAAACAGATAAACCCCTGATAATACTAGTACCACACAGATAGTGCCTCCAATACTGTGCCCGCTGTGCTCCCCAATGCTATACTGCAGAAACAGATAAACCCCTGATAATACTAGTACCACACAGATGGTGCCCCAATACTGTGCCCGCTGTGCTCCCAATGCTATACTGCAGAAACAGATAAAGCCCTGATAATACTAGTACCACACAGATGGTGCCTCCAATACTGTGCCCGCTGTGTACCACAATGCTATACTGCAGAAACAGATAAACCCTGATAATACTAGTACCACACAGATGGTGCCCCAATACTGTGCCGGCTGTGCTCCCCAATGCTATACTGCAGAAACAGATAAAGCCCCTGATAATACTAGTTACCACACAGATGGTGTCCTCCAATACTGTGCCCGCTGTGCACTCCAATACTATACTGCAGAAACAGATAAACCCCTGACAATACTAGTACCACACAGATAGTGCCCTCAATACTGTGCCGCGCTGTGCTCCCCAATGCTATACTGCAGAAACAGATAATCCCTGATAATACTAGTACCACACAGATAGTGCCCCAATACTGTGCCCGCTAGCCCCCAATACTATACTGCAGAAACAGATAAATCCACTGATAATACTAGTACCACACGATGGTGCTGCTAATAGCTGT
>JAKVIS010005983.1:0-11170 GCA_033119425.1 Bufotes viridis
TCATCGATCAGTGTGTCAGTCACTTCCAGCTGCGCCTCTTCAACCACTTTTGGAGAACCATCCGAAAAGTTCAATGAGTCTGAAAAGAAAAATATCCATTTATATTAATATGTGTGTGATGGGGTGTCACCCCGGCTTTCCAATGATCCAGAAGTGAGGCGTCATCCCTATCTTCTCTTTGCTACTTTCCTGCGTGTCAGTCTTCACTGCACCTCTCGTGCATATTCGCGCATAATGAAGCTACGTTCTGTCTGGATGGGACGGTGTTTCCTGCCGTACATTAGATGGGGAGATATGTCATAAATGGTAGGAGGACTGGAAGAGTTGTCATAGGGACATACACAAAGGAGCAGGACCACATGGAGGCTCATGGAATCTGGGAACGCTGTGTGACAGTTATATGGTGGCGGCCATATTGCAGATCGCGGTTTTATGGTATGCAGCATGGACAGAGCCTGGAATATCCGGCTTTATAGAGCGTTCCTGAGGACGCTGCGGAGTGTGAATAATTGAGGAGGGCCGCATCGAGGTTTTCTGAGGAGACCTTCCCTCCTTCTCGTGATACATTATTTATACCGTCTGCTACATGCCGGTCATTCATAATTCACCGCTCACTGTCTTCTCCAGCCAGCCCAGACTGGAAATGAAAGGGTTAAAGTGACCAAATCTGCACCCCGGAAAGCATCCGTCACAGTGTGAACAGCGACATGACATGTTATATGGCGGCATCGTATAATAATACATGTTCTAAAGAGAGAGGAAGGAAGCCACGAATCTAATGTAAAGCAAAGAAAAGGGAATCATCTGGACTCAACTGAAGGTCTCCAGTGTGCTGCGGTGATTGTTCTGCTATGTGTGAATGGCCACCAATATACCGTACAGTAACCTGCTCGAATTCAGGTGACCATAACAACGACCATGACCTCCACAGTGCCCCCATAACAGTGACATCCACAGTGCCCGCATAACAGTGACCTCCACAGTGCCCCCATAACAGTGACATCCACAGTGCCCCCATAACAGTGACATCCACAGTGCCCCCATAACAGTGACATCCACAGCGCCCCATAACAGTGACATCCACAGCGCCCCCATAACAGTGACATCCACAGTGCCCCCATAACAGTGACATCCACAGTGCCCCATAACAGTGACATCCACAGTGCTCCCATAACAGTGACATCCACAGTGCTCCCATAACAGTGAATCCACAGTGCCCCATAACAGTGACATCCACAGTGCCCCCATAACAGTGACATCCACAGTGCTCCCATAACAGTGACATCCACAGTGCCCCATAACAGTGACATCCACAGTGCCCCATAACAGTGACATCCACAGTGCCCCCATAACAGTGACATCCACAGCGCCTCCATAACAGTGACATCCACAGCGCCCCCATAACAGTGACATCCCACAGTGCCCCCATAGCAGTGACATCCACAGTGCCCCATAACAGTGACCTCCACAGTGTCCCCATAACAGTGACATCCACAGTGCCCCCATAACAGTGACATCCACTGTGCCCCCATAACAGTGACATCCACAGCGCCTCCATAACAGTGACATCCACAGTGCCCCCATAACAGTGACATCCACAGTGCCCCCATAACAGTGACATCCACAGTGCCCCCATAACAGTGACATCCACAGTGCCCCCATAACAGTGACATCCACAGTGCCCCCATAACAGTGACATCCACAGTGCCCCCATAACAGTGACATCCACAGTGCCCCCATAACAGTGACATCCACAGTGCCCTCATAACAGTGACATCCACAGCGCCCCATAACAGTGACATCCACAGTGCCCCCATAACAGTGACATCCACAGCGCCCCCATAACAGTGACATCCACAGTGCCCTCATAACAGTGACATCCACAGTGCCCCCATAACAGTGACATCCACAGTGCCCCATAACAGTGACATCCACAGCGCCCCCATAACAGTGACATCCACAGTGCCCCATAACAGTGACATCCACAGTGCCCCATAACAGTGACATCCACAGTGCCTCCATAACAGTGACATCCACAGTGCCTCCATAACAGTGACATCCACAGTGCCCCCATAACAGTGACATCCACAGTGCCCCATAACAGTGACATCCACAGTGCCCCCATAACAGTGACATCCACAGTGCCCCCATAACAGTGACATCCACAGTGCTCCCCATAACAGTGACATCCACAGTGCTCCCATAACAGTGACATCCACAGTGCCCCCATAACAGTGACATCCACAGCGCCCCCATAACAGTGACATCCACAGTGCCCCCATAACAGGGACATCCACAGCGCCTCCATAACAGTGACATCCACAGTGCCCCCATAACAGTGACATCCACAGTGCCCCCATAACAGTGACATCCACAGTGTCCCCATAACAGTGACATCCACAGTGTCCTCATAACAGTGACATCCACAGTGCTCCCCATAACAGTGACATCCACAGTGCCCCCATAACAGTGACATCCACAGTGCCTCCATAACAGTGACATCCACAGTGCCCCCATAACAGTGACATCCACAGTGCCCCCATAACAGTGACATCCACAGTGCCCCCATAACAGTGACCTCCACAGTGCCTCCATAACAGTGACATCCACAGTGCCCCCATAACAGTGACATCCACAGTGCCCCCATAACAGTGACATCCACAGTGCCTCCATAACAGTGACATCCACAGCGCCCCCATAACAGTGACATCCACAGTGCCCCCATAACAGTGACATCCACAGTGCCCCATAACAGTGACATCCACAGTGCCCCATAACAGTGACATCCACAGCGCCCCCATAACAGTGACATCCACAGTGCCCCCATAACAGTGACATCCACAGCGCCCCCATAACAGTGACATCCACAGCGCTCCCCCGAGTCCACAGCTTCTGATTCTCTCCTAATCAGCCATGTGATGAGTGACAAGCGGTGACATTACGAGGCGGCCACTTCTTATCTCAATCATTTAATAATTCATCTCCATTGTGCGGCGGGATCAGATGTCTCTTATTATCCTGATGCCGCGGCCTCCATTATTTATCACCGGCCTCCATTGTCCGCGCAGCTGCTTGATCAGAGTCTGTAATTAATCTCAGGACACGAGCCGCTCAGATCTCTTATCAGCCAATGTTGTCCTATAAAAATATTTCAGAAACCAGTCTACCCTGCTGCTGTTCTTATGCTAGTGTCAGTCTTCACTGTAGTTCTGGCATTGCGCTCATGAACCAGGAAGAGCAGGATGAGCATAACATGGGATGTTGAATCCATAGCTCTGATCTGCTCCTGACATTAGTGTATTCAATAAGGTGGCATCCCCGTCTATATCCGTGGTCACCCTTCGGCCACTCACCTGTTAGTGAAGACTTTGCTGTAGTTAAAGACTTGAACTTCCAGCATCTCGCTCCCGTCTATGTTACTGGCGACCGGCCATCGGAAAGTCTGGAAGAAGACAGAAGCATTATTACAGGGGCCTCTGATGTCACCATGACATTTACAGGATAGTCCTGAAATATTATTCCCACAGGTGTTCAGTAAGTAAACCAACTGGGCCCTGCTACATACAATGAGGTTACATATAGCACTGCCATATAGTTACCACATAATACCATTATATAGTTTTCACAGAAAATTGCTATTTAGTACCCACATAATACTGCCATATATTTTACATATAACAGCCATATAGTTCTCACATCATACTGCCATATACAGTAATTCTCACATAATACTGCCATATACGGTAATTCTTACATTATACTGCCATATATGGTAATTATCACATAATACTGCCATATACAATCATTCTTACATAATACTACCATATATGGTAATACTCACATAATACTGCCATTTACTGTGATTCTACATGATACTGCCATATACAGTGATTCTCACATAATACTGCCATATGCAGTGATTCTAACATAATACTGCCATATGCAGTGATTCTCACATAATACTGCCATACACCATAATTCTCACATAATACTGCCATATGCAGTGATTCTCACATAATACTGCCATATACCATAATTCTCACATAATACTGCCATATACAGTGATTCTAAAACTATACTGTGATATACCATAATTCTCACATAATACTGCCATATACAGTGATTCTCACATAATACTGCCATATGCCATAATTCTCACATAATACTGCCATATACCGTAATTCTCACAGAATACTGCCATATACCATAATTCTCACATAATACTGCCATATACAGTGATTCTCACATAATACTGCCATATACAGTGATTCTCACATAATACTGCCATATGCAGTGATTCTCACATAATACTGCCATATATAGTGATTCTCACATAATACTGCCATATACAGTGATTCTACATAATACTGCCATATACCGTAATTCTCACATAATACTGCCATATACAGTGATTCTCACATAATACTGCCATATACGGTGAGTCTCACATAATACTGCCATATACAGTGATTCTCACATAATACTGCCATATACAGTGATTCTCACATAATACTGCCATATGCAGTGATTCTCACATAATACTGCCATATACCATAATTCTCACATAATACTGCCATATACTAGTGATTCTCACATAATACTGCCATATACAGTGATTCTCACATAATACTGCCATATACAGTGATTCTCATATAATACTGCCATATGCAGTGATTCTCACATATGCCATACATGATTCTCATGCCATATACAGTGATTCTCACATAATACTGCCATATACAGTGACTCTCACAATACTGCCATATACAGTGATTCTCACATATCACTGCCATATACCATGATTCTCACATAATACTGCCATACAGTGATTCTCACATAATACTGCCATATGCAGTGATTCTCACATAATACTGCCATATACAGTGATTCTCACATAATACTGCCATATACGGTGATTCTCACATAATACTGCCATATACCATAATTCTCACATAATACTGCCATATACAGTGATTCTCACATGATACTGCCATATACCATAATTCTCACATAATACTGCCATATAGTTCCCACATATTTTCCTCATATTTCTGTCATATACTTTTTGTCCTCGGGTTCCCATTAGAGATGGGTGAATTTCATATTTTGAAATTCATTCATGCTTCGTTTGGTGGTAAAAGCAGAATTGTGTTATGGATTCCGTTACCACGGACCGTAACGTAATTCTATAATGGAATACATAACGGAATGTCTTTAGAGGCATTCCGCTAATTATTCCGTAATAATAGAAGTCTATGGGCTGCAAAGCGGATCCGTCCCGTTCCGTTATGCAAGGAGTCTTCTCCTGCATCCCATTATAGAATTGCGTTACGGTCCGTGGTAACGGAATCCATAACGCAATTCTGCTTTTACCACCAAACGAGCGTGAACGAATTTCATAACATTAGATTTGCTCATCTCTAGTTCCTGTGCTTGGTGGCCCCCTAATAAGCTGTGCCTTGGGCAAAGGCCCATTTTGCCGCCCTATAAAACTAGCCCTGCCCATGGGCGTAGCTATAGGGGTGCAGAGGTAGCAGTCGCTACCGGGCCCAGGAGCCTGAGGGGGCCCAAAGACCCTTGTGCCACATAAGAAGACACATAAAGCACTGAGGGAAGGGGGGCCCAAGCTGAACTCTTGCACCAGGGCCCATGAGTCGTTAGCTACGCCCCTGGCCCTGCCCCTACATGAGGAGTAGAAGGAGGACTTATCTGCTTCTGGAAAAGTTGGGTGACAACCTATGTGACCCCCCGTACAGTAGGTGTGATGTTTAATAGAAAGATGGTGGTCGGCCATTGTCCAAAGCTCCGCCCTGCCATCCAAACCCTCCCATCACGACCACACCCCCTATTGGGATAAGCCCCTCCCTGTCTGGTCTTGGATCTCCGTATCTTCCTTGGAATCCCCACAGTTACTTCGTTCTCACGTTCATCAAGGTCGTTTTGTGATTAGGAGCGTGGACGAGGTCGGATTCTCCACGCCATTAGATCTGGAACCGTTCGCAGGAGCGGTGACATTTGTTGTCCTTGTACAGCTCTCAGCAGGTTCTTAAAGGGCTTTGTTACGGTATAACCCGGTATAGTGAGGGTTAATACCGTTCGGGCGATTCCCTGGCGAAGAGCACAGCAACCCACAACCGCTGGAATCCACTGGACTGGAACCACACGAAGTCCTCCTTCCTGGAACAGGCAAGAGAACGTTCTGAGTAGCAATTCCCCAAGTACGAGACGAGGCTCCGTATTAATGGTTAAACAGGAATTCTGCACTTTATTGAGGGCTACCTGCCCGGTATTTATGCAGGTCTCCCACCTGGTGGACACTCCCTAGGGGTTGGTTTCGCCACACATCTCCCCTTTTTCCAAACAGACTAACAGGGTATCTGACCTTCTGCCGGTCAGTGCCCTTGTTAGTCCAGCAGCCCACCCACAAAACAGAAACAGCAGTACAGCCCACCCACAATAAATGGCTACTACACCTGAGCAAGGGATAAACCTGTCCATGTCCATGTGCCTCACTATGGCTGTGTGGGGGACTGGTAGACTGCCTGAGTGGGTTGCTGAGTGGGCAGAGACCAGCGGTACTCTGCCCTGGTGCTCAGCGCTACCACGGAAGTAGCCTGGTTGGAGCCCTGGTTGTTGCAGGGGAGACCGACTGTCTCCCCTTTAGATACACAGCTCTGCTGTTGTAGGGAGAGACTGACTGTCTCCCTTTAGATGAGACCACCATGCTGCTGTGGGGGAGGCCGACTGTCTCCCTTTGGCTAGATGGCTCTGTTGCTGGGGACAGGACCGACTGTCCCTACCCCCTGTGCTGTGAGTGCAGAGACCACGGTCCCATCTGCACTGTTGTGGGAGCTTACTGTCTCCCCCTGGTGCGTTAAACTGTCGCCGGGGATGGAGACTGGGCTCCCAATTCCCTGTAAATCACACGGCCGATGGGGAATGGAGACGATGCTCTTCTCTCCCTGCAAAACATACTGCCGCTGGGGAGCAGGACCGACTGTCCTACTCCCTTAAAATCCGGCTGCCGCTGGGGATCTGGAGCCGACTACCCAGCATCCCTGTAGGGCCGATGGAGAGCTCTCGGTCCCATCTCCACTGTTGTGGGGCTTACTGTCTCCCCTGGTATGTTAAGCTGCCGCTGGGAGAGCAGGTAACAAGCTTCTCTCCCAGACATACTTCCAGCCGCTGGGGAGGGAGACCGACTGTCTCCGCTCCCAACACAGTGTCCTGCTGCTGGGGAAAGGAGACTGGGCTCTCTATTCCCTGCCGGACTCTCTGCCGATGGGGAGGGAGGACAAGGCTCTCTCTCCCAGTAAGTCACTCTGCTGCTGGGGGCCAGGACCGACTGTCTCTGCCCCCTGTAACTTAGCCTGCCGCTGGGGAATGGAGACTGGGCTCTCTATTTCCTGCTGGACACTCTGCCGATGGGGAATGGAGACTGGGCTCCCAATTCCCTGCACTTGACTCTGCCGCTGGGGGACAGGACCGACTGTCTCTGCCCTCTGTAACTTAGCCTGCCGCTGGGAGAGCGGGTAACAAGCTTCTCTCCCATACATACTTCCAGCCTCTGGGGAGGGAGACCGTCTGTCTCCGCTCCCAACACAGTGTCCTGCTGCTGGGGAAAGGAGACTGGGCTCTCTATTCCCTGCTGGACACTCTGCCGATGGGAAATGGAGCCTGGGCTCCCAATTCCCTGCACTTGACTCTGGCCGCTGGGGACAGGACCGACTGTCTCTGCCCCCTGTAACTCAGCCTGTCGCTGGGGAATGGAGACTGGGCTCCCAATTCCCTGCAGGACCGGTGGAGAGACCTCAGTCCCATCTCCACCGGCCACCTGGGGTTCTTCCCAGTAGACCTCCACAATATCCTCCCAGCTGAAGGGCTCTGGACCTGGGTCTGACACTCTGCTCTCTCGCTGAACCCTCTCACTGGAGTGGAACAGCTGCTGGTAGTCCTGTTCCAGCTCCATCTCCCGGGTCACCAGGTGGACCAGGTCTTGCTCAATTTTGTGAGTGTCGTCCCAGTCATACCTGCTCTCCGCCACTCAAAGAGGTCCCTGAACCGGGCTTGTGTAGGGCTCCCAAACTCCAGCTCTGAAAAAGTCTCCCATAACAAGCCAGGACCATCAAACTCCTCTCCCTCTGGCATGTCATGCTCGGCTGTCCGGGTAGGTACCGAAGCTTCATACCACCAGAGTGCCTGGTAGGCATCTTCCCAGCCACATCTCCCGCCTTACCAGGTGCTTCAGGTCTTCTACCCACTCTTCCAGGGGCTGCTCTCCCAGGAAGGGCATCCGCAGAGCTACTCGCTTCTGCTGTCGCTGCTCGGCCCTGGGGAGCCTCTCGTCCCGCAGATACTCCACAATACCCAGTGCCTGGTACCAGATGCCTTTGCGGACTGCATCTCGGTCATCCATGACACCCTCATCATACTCCACTAGTGGTTCCATACCGGTGCTGTACTGGGACACGCTTTGCCCTCAAATTGTAAAATCCACGGTGCCTTCTGTTGCTGTCCTTCTGGCTGTAGGAACGATCCCGCTGCTTGCCACCAGTTGTTACGGTATAACCCGGTATAGTGAGGGTTAATACCGTTCGGGCGATTCCCCTGGCGAAGAGCACAGCAACTCCACAACCGCTGGAATCCACCGAACTGGAACCATACGAAGTCCTCCTTTCCTGGAACAGGCAAGAGAACGTTCTGACGTAGCAATTCCCCCAAGTACGAGACGAGGCTCCGTATTAATGGTTAAACAGGAATTCTAACTTTATTGAGGGCTACCTGCCCGGTATTTATGCAGGTCTCCCACCTGGTGGACACTCCCTAGGGGACCAGAAGGAAGACTGCGACACGGGATACAGCAGCCAATCACACACTATGGGACAATAGAAACACACCCAGCATATTCCTCACCTCTGCCTGTGATACAATTACTCCTACACGTGTTAATGTAATCATCACAGGCAGGAGAATACACCATGTCTTCTGTCCTGGAGACAACCGAGGAGTCATTCAATTCATCTCTCAGACAAAGGGAAATCGCCAATACACACGTGGGGACAATAGGACAGACATGACTATTCAAATATACAATGTCCCACCCTTTACAGTACACACAGACATTTAACATATCCCCAGATGGCTTGGATCTGAGCGCTCAATATATCCAAACAGCGCTCAGATGCCACAAACACAGTCAAATTGCCATGGGGTTTAAGTTTAGCATGGGCTGATGAGAGGGCCATAATCCTGGGGCAAGAGGCTGGCAATCTGTCCCCTCCAAAACCCAGTGGCGAGGTTGGTTTTGCCACAGGCTTCTCCAGTTCTTGCAGCTTGGTCTCATTGGATTGAGTGCAGACCGAGAGGATCTGTCCCCTGTTTTACAGACCCCAGACCAGTCCCTGTTTATATGCAGGACCCTAGACTGTTGTGTTGTTATGTTATGGATCCCATTGTTTGGCCGTATGTACCAGCCAGAGGTAAGGATGGCTCCCTTCTTGGTAGGAGTGAGCTGGTCCTGCTTCCTGCCAGGAGGGGGAGTTGGAGAGTAGCTACTGATCCGAGAGGAAGCACACTCCAGAGCTCCTGCTGCTTGGAACAATATATGATTTCCCACAGAGATCAACCAAATTTAGTTTCAAGAAAGCTCCGAAGAGACCAGACAGCAAAGTGATCAGCACAATACTGCTTTACAGACACTGCTGCGAGGTGAGGGACTACGGCTCAGACACCACCACCTATACCAACACTAGTCCAGATAAAGCTCAAGTCTGAACTTCACAGTGGCCACCTACACCCACCATTGCCATCCTGCCTCCATACTTCCTTAACTGGTGCCAGAAACTGTACTTTGAGGCCGCTGCTATTGGATGTACCGCAAGTTACAGAGCCTAGAAAAAGTATTCACACCCCCTGAACTTTTCACATTTTTTTACATTACACCCACAAACTTATTGGGATTGTATGTGACAGACCAGAGATCAGCAACCTCCACCTGTTCTGAAACTACAACTCCCAGAATCCTCCTTTTACTTCTATGTAAGAAAAACTGAACAAGTGTGTACGCTGGGGTTGTAGTTTCACAAGCATCTGGAGGGCCGAAGGTTGCTGATCCCTGTGATAGACCAACACAAAGTAGCAAGTATGTGTGAAGTGGAAAGAAAATGATACAGGGTTTTCAAAATGTGTAATAAATAAAAATCTGGGAAGTGTGGTGTGCATTAGTATTCCAGCCCCCTGAGTCAGTACTTCGTGGGACCACCTTTCACTGCAAATACAGCTGCTTGGCTTTCGGAGTATGTCTCTACTTTGCACATTTAGAGGCGGAAGTTTTTGCCCATTCTTCTTCGCAGAAGAGCTCGCACTCAGTCAGATTGGATGGAGAACGTCTGTGAACAGTAATTTTCACGTCTTGTCACAGATTCTCAGCGGGAGTTTACGTCTGGACTGTGGCGTGGCCAGTCTAACACATGAATGTGCTTTGATCTAAACCGTTCAATTGTAGCTCTGGCTGGATGTTTAGGGTCGTTGTCCTTCTGGAAGGTGAACCTCCGCCCCAGTCTCATAGAAAATAGTGTTGATCACGAATTTTCGAATTGCGAATTTTAATCACGAATACTCGGCGCTCGAGGGAATTCGGGAATATTTAGAATATCGTGAAATATATTCACAGTCGTGAATATTCATTTTTTAAATACCAATTTATGCAAATTTTTATATGCAAATTTTGTATACAATTAGCATAGATATTTGCATACAATTAGCATAAAAATTTGCGTCCTTTGAAAGTTCTCTTCTTTTAAATATTCTCTCCTCTTTTTACCGTGATGCTTCCCTTTATGTATTTAAAAGTTTCTATCATATCTCCTCTGTCTCTTCTTACTTCCAAGCTATACATGTGAAGGTCCTTTAACCTTTCCTGGTAAGTTTTGTCCTGCAATCCATGTACTAGTTTGGTAGCTCTTCTCTGAATATCCTTCTCCAGATCTGGTCTCCAGTACTGCACACAATACTCCCAATGAGGTCTCCCTAGTGCTCTGTAGAGCTGACACGAGCACCTCCCTCTTTCTACTGTTAATGCCTCGCCCTATACACCCAAGCATTCTGCTGGCATTACCTGCTGCTCTATGACATTGTCTGCCCACCTTTGGGTCGTCTGATATAATGACCC
>JAKVIS010005984.1:0-11188 GCA_033119425.1 Bufotes viridis
GTTTCTATCTCTGGAGGAAGGCAGAATTTTTTCGGTGGCCACCGGTCCAAGTAGAGGATTCCTAGAGTTGCTGTTTTCTCGGCCCAGGAAAGAGCTGCACACTCCAACTCCTGGCTGTAGGTAGACCTAGTGTGCCTGCATGTACAACAAAGTTTTCACGTTTCTATCTCTAGAGGAACCCATAATTTCTTCGGTGTTTACCGGTGCAAGTCGAAAAGCGCTTGCAAATCATCCCAAACAGACAATTCCTACTCTTGCTGTTTTCTCGGCCTTGGAAATAGCTGGATACTCCAACTCTGGGGAGAAGGTAGACCTAGTGGGCCTGCATGTACAACAAACTTTTAACGTTTCTATCTCTGGAAGAAGGCAGAATTTTTTCGGTGGCCACCGGTCCAAGTAGAGGATTCCTAGAGTTGCTGTTTTCTCGGCCCAGGAAAGAGCTGCACACTCCAACTCCTGGCTGTAGGTAGACCTAGTGTGCCTGCATGTACAACAAAGTTTTCACGTTTCTATCTCTAGAGGAACCCATAATTTTTTCGGTGTTTACCGGTGCAAGTCGAAAAGCGCTTGCAAATCATCCCAAACAGACGATTCCTACACTTGCTGTTTTCTCGGCCTGGGAAAGAGCTGGATACTCCAACTCTGGGGAGAAGGTAGACCTAGTGGGCCTGCATGTACAACAAACTTTTAACGTTTCTATCTCTGGAAGAAGGCAGAATTTTTTCGGTGGCCACCGGTCCAAGTAGAGGATTCCTAGAGTTGCTGTTTTCTCGGCCCAGGAAAGAGCTGCACACTCCAACTCCTGGCTGTAGGTAGACCTAGTAGGCCTGCATGTACAACAAACTTTTAACGTTTCTTTTAAATTCAAGTTTATTGAATATATAATGAAAAGTTTTTCCAACAGTCAAAAATAAGACAATAAAATTGGGGTTAAATCTGTAACCTGAGTGCAGTTTTTTAGAAATAAATGTTATAAATATAACAGTCCAGAATGTAAAAGTTGAATCTTGTAAATGTAGGATCGATCATTTAAATAGAACAGATCCCAATAGGATCTGAGAAAGATGGTGATAAAAACCACTACATGCGTAGAATCCAAAGTATGTTCATGTGATGAATCCCGTTCTTTCTTGTTGATCGGTCCGGTAAGCCGGGAATAAAGTGTGCTAAACTTAGTATATGTATCCCTATTTGTTTTGACAGGTTACTAGAAAGGAGGGGATCAAAGGGATGGGGTGGGGTGGAACTAGTGGGGATCTAAGTGGAAGGGATAGGAAAAAGAGGGGGGGTGAAAGAACAGGGAGGGTAGAAAACAAGTAAAATCCAAGCACCATGTATATTCTCAGAGATACAAGATTGTGGTTGTGCAGTTATAATCATATAGCAATACAAATACAAAGCATCGTACAGTCTGGGCTATTCAGCAATCTAAGTATTTATTAATTTTATTAGACGATAAGTAATCAGTCCATTTGGACCAGATACCTAGGTATTTGTGTTGTTTGTCCAGGGAGTTCCATTTGAGCTTTTCAAAAGCAGCAGTGATGTTGATTTCTTTCAACCAATCATTGATTGAGGGAGTAATTCTGCTCATCCAAAATTTTGGAATAAGTACTTTGAATGTGGATAAAAGAAAGACAAACAATTTGTCTCTCAGTGGTTGGCTTTTGGAATTGTGAAGTCCTAATAGGATTAAGGATTCGTCAATATATATAGAAGGGCCATATATTTCTTTGATGATTGCAATAAACTTGTCCCATAGTGGAGTTATCTCCGGGCAGGAAAACCAGATGTGCGAATATGTTCCTTCTTCTAGTCCGCACCTCCAACAAGAGCTGTGGATATTATCATTAATCCTATTAAGGAGCACCGGGGTTCGGTACCATCTGGTGACAATTTTATAATGGGATTCCTGTAATCTTGTTGAGGTTACTTTGGGGATGGAATTTAGCAGAATTTCCTCCTTCTCTTTATCATTGAATTGTTTATTTAATTCTTTGGCCCAACTTTGTAGGAAGGAGGGAACGACAGAGTTTGAATTCAATAACGGATAGATCACTGAGATCCCATGTTCCAAGGGGTGGCTAGAAAGGGTCAGCTTAGTCAGCTCAGTATAGTTGATACGTTGTGGAGGGTGTATAGGAAATAGTTGGATGTGTTTTTGTAATTTGAGATATTCCAATGTTGACAGATTTATGCTAGGGGAGAAATTAATGAGGTCCTCTCTGGGTTTTAGTGATTTGTCCAATAGGACGTCTTTTAGCCTGATAATGTTGAGTTTATCAGATTGGTCAATTAGATTACGTATGGGTTCCATCTTTTTAGGTATGAGAGACGACAATGGTAGGTCTAGTATGTCTGGGATCAGGGAGTTAGTCTGCTTAATTCTTTTTTTCCAGACCTTTAGTGTAAAGGAGGTGTATTTGGACTTCTTCATTTTTTGGAAGCTGTGTAGGTTAAACTTTGTCTTCCAAATCATCAAGTGTAGAGGGGAGTCTACAAGATTCTCCTCCACATCCACCCATAATTTCCTAGTGGGTCTCACACCCCATTCTAGGACTCTAGTAATTGTTGCCGCATCTCTGTATGCCTCGAAGTCTGGTAGGCCAAGGCCACCTTTATGTTTTGGGGCTGTCAGGACATTGTAAGCCACTCTGTTCTGGCCTTTCTTCCAAATGAAGGATAGTGTTATTTTTTTAAGGGCTTTAAAAAATTCAGCTGGGATCTGCATAGGTATATTTTGAATGATGTAGAGAACTTTAGGGAGTATCATCATCTTTATCAGATTGATTCTACCTAGCCAAGAGACGAATAGGTCTTCCCATTCTGTTAATTCCTTTTTAATTCTTTCCAGAAGGGCTAAATGATTAAGCTCATAAAGAGTATTGTGAGAAGTGGAGATTTTAATCCCTAGGTATGTGAACGATGAAGATGAGTGTTGTAGATTACTTAGTAATTTAACTTTGTTCCAAATGTAGGGTTCTATGTTGACATTGAAGATGAATGATTTATTATAGTTGATTTTAAAAAAGGATAATTCGCCAAATAACTCGAATTCCTTTAGGATATGGGGAATCGATGTCAGTGGGTTTGAGACATAGAGGAGGATGTCATCGGCGTAAGCTGCTATTTTGTGTTCCTTCGATGTAGTTTTGAGTCCTTGTATGTTAATGTTTTGACGAATTTTGGCTAGGAAAGGTTCTAGTGCTATTATGAAAAGAAGTGGAGAGAGTGGGCAACCCTGCCTGGTACCA
Organism: Bufotes viridis; assembly: GCA_033119425.1. Lineage (NCBI taxonomy): Eukaryota > Metazoa > Chordata > Amphibia > Anura > Bufonidae > Bufotes > Bufotes viridis. Next base: position 3,255 of record JAKVIS010005984.1, read on the forward strand.
TTTTTGATTTCAAATGTTTCTGAGGACAGGCCATTGACTAGTACCGAAGCAGAAGGGGTTGAGTATATAGATTGAATTTTCTTAATAAAATCTAGTGGGAACCCGAATTTGTGCATGGAGGCAAACAAAAACGTCCAATTGAGTCTATCGAACGCTTTTTCTGCGTCAGTAGAGATTAGTGCTAATGGTTTTTTGGTTTGTTTAGCTAGTTCAATAGCTAGTAAAGTTCTCAAGACGTTATCCCTTGCCTCCCTGCCCACTGAGAAACCCACCTGATCTAGGTGGATAAGATCAGGTATGATGCTGTTTAATCTGTTTGCGAGTATTTTAGTATAAATTTTTATATCATTGTTAAGAAGGGAGATTGGCCTGTAGTTTGAACAAAGAGTGGGGTCTTTATCAGTTTTATGTATAAGGGCAATATTTGCTACTAAGGATTCTTTCCTAAACTCTAAATCTGATCCTATGCAGTTAAAATATTTGGTGAGGTAAGGGGTGAGAATTTCATTGTATTTTTTGTAATATGCGGATGAAAACCCGTCTGGGCCGGGACATTTTCCATTGATAAGTGACTTTATGACGGATGAAACTTCCTCTTGAGATATTGGGGATGATAGTGTTTGTTTTTGTGTCTCAGTTAATTTTGGTAGAATCGTCTCATCTAGGTAATCTTCAATATTGGATAGGGAGGGGGGCTGACTAGGTAAATTCTTGTTTATGTTGTAAAGACCCTCATAGTAATTTTTGAATACATCAGCTATCTTGGCGGGTGATATTACTAAATTCCCATTAGTGTCTCTGATCTTGTGGATGAATGATTTTTGTCTTTGTCTCTGGACCACCTGAGCCAATTCCCTTCCACATTTATTAGCGTGTAGGAAATGTTTGAACCTATAATAAAAAAGGTATCTTTCTGATTTTTGATTCATGAGTTCTTTGAGCTCTTGCCTGGTCATTAGGAGATCTTTTTCCAGGTCCCTAGATATATTAGCTTTGTGTAGTTTTTCTAGTGCTCGGATCTTTTCAATTAGTTTTTGGCTTTTTAATTCCCTTTCTTTTTTCTTTCTACTACCTAAACGGATCAGGTGGCCTCTTATCACAGATTTGTGGGCTTCCCATGTCGTCGCCCAATTTGTGTCTGAGGGATTATTTTCGTTGAAAAAATTTTGTATATATGTTCCTATGGCTTTAGCATCCACTGGGTTGCATAAGAGTGTATCATTTAATCTCCAGTTAAATCTGGACCTTGTGTCATTGGAAAGTTGTAGTTTAATTAAAAGTGGGGCATGGTCTGAATGAAGGCGATTGTCGTATTTAGCTTCACGAATATTATCTATTTGGTCTTGTTTTATGAAGACATAGTCAATTCTAGAGTATTGGTTTCGTACTGTGGAAAAGAAAGAGTAGTCTCTTTCCCCTGGATGAAGGATTCTCCAGGTGTCTAGAAGGAGTCTTTCGGTTAATAGGTTTCTAATTTTCCTGATCTTATTATACGTAATTGATGATTTTCCTCTTGAAGTATCTATGCTTGGTTCTAAAGGAACATTTAAGTCTCCTCCTAATATTAAAAGGCCCTCCTGGAAGGAATCTAGTTCCTTCAGGACTTTTTGTAAAAATTTTGGTTGGTTTTTGTTTGGGGCATAGATGTTGGCGAGAGTGATCATTTTCCCTGATAGCCACCCCTTAACAAAGACAAATCTACCGTTTTCGTCCGTCTTTTCCTCCTTCCCAGCAAAGCTAAGATTTTTGTTGATGAGTATTGCTACGCCCTTTCTTCTTCTCAATGGAGAGTTAGAACAATACCATTGAGAATAAGTTTTTTTTTTGAATTGTGGAACAAACCCTTTTTTAAAATGGGTCTCCTGGACAAAGCACACACCAACCTTATTTTTACGTAGGTATCCTAGTATCTGATTCCTTTTTTGTGGTATGTTGAGCCCGTTGACGTTATACGATGCTAGTATCAGGTCTCCCATTGTTGTATATCTGTAATAGAAACCAATAATAAGAATACGGCATTGTACATGGTGTATGAAAATTCAAACCTTCCATAAACAGAACATGAGAACTGTGTCTGCTTAGTGCTATACATCTCGGAAAACCGAGCTGAGCGTATAGCAATCAAGTAGACAAAAGAGAGTCGCCGGCCCCTCTAGGACTAGCTCCAAGTCCTATAGGGGTCGGGGTTATAACAGACTCAAAAAACGAGGGGCCCCTTGGGGGGGAGAGGGGTTACCCTCTAATAGTGTAAGTAATGCAGGTAGATAATTAGTGACCAAGATGGGTCACAGCGCCCACCTACTAACTTGTAAAAGGAAAAGCATTATAAGCAAAAACATGAAATCAACATTAAGATAAAGCAGTAATAAAGATTGAACAACTCAGTCAATTTGGGTTCGGCGTATATTCTTGAGTGGTGTCTTGGGAGGGAACCTCTCCGATGAACGTTGTCTCTTTGCGTTGGTAGGAGTCACGGTGGACCATGGTTCCAATTGGGGTAATGGTGGAAATGGCATGTCTTCTTCGCTAAGGATGGTCCAGTCTTTTAAGTGCACCATATCAAAGTCCAATTTGTTGAAAAGCGGGGAGACATCCTCTGGGACTCGTATGGGGTAGGAGCGTCCTTGATAAGTCACGAGAATTCCAACAGGAAATAACCATTTATATTTTATGCTCCTGGAGCGTAGTTCCCTTGTGAGGGGTTGTAGTTGGTTCCTAAATTGTAGTGTGAACCGTGAGATGTCTTGATACAATGATATGTTGGAATCGTCCCATTTCAGGTCCTCTATGTTTCTGGCTTTCTGTAAAATTTCTTCTTTTGTGCAGAAGCTCTGTAAAAACATAATACATCCCTAGGCGTCTCAGATTGTATATGTTTAGGCCTATAGATCCTGTGGGCACGTTCAATGTGCAGATCTGTATCAGAGTTCTGTTGTAAGATGTTATTGAAGATGTGGGTCAGAGTTGATTTGATGTCTTTATCCAAGACTGATTCTGGTAAGCCTTTTATCCTGATGTTATTTCTTCTTGACCTGTTTTCAAGGTCGTCCAGGTGAACACGCATATTATAAAGAGCCCTTCTGTGGGATGTAACACATTGTTCCGTATGAGCTGCATGCTGCGTGAGTAGAGTGGTTGTCTCTTCTACTGCTTGGGTTCTTGCTGCTATTTGTCTGATGTCATTTTTTATTTCCACTAATTCTTCTTTTAATGAAGATGAGAATTCCTTAAATAAACTTCTGAGACAATTCTCTGTCGGAAGTGTTTTGACATAATTACTGACTTCTTGCAAGGTAGTTGGGACAGTCTCTTCCTCACTATCAGAGCCACTGGTTATATTCTCTTGGGGTTTGTTCAAAAAGTGTTTGGTTGACTCTTGAGTTTTTTTGGATCCCTTAGTGCTTCTGGGAGTAGCTTCTGTTGCGGGTCTGTTTTTGCCCATTTTTTTCATTAGGTAGGCGCCGTACAAAATGATTTTAGAATAGCATCAAATAGATTTTTATTTTTCAGTAGATTCTGTGAAGATCAAATCTTCCAGTAAATGGATCATGAGGATTAATTATTTGGAGTCTTTTCTTCTTGTCAGAGGTTGGCTAAGCTCACCAAACTCGAATCGGTACAGATCTTATATTTTTATGAATGAGCTATAGCTTAGGTAGCGGTCCCTTTAAATATTGTTGCTGGGAGCTCTGCTAGGTATATAGTAGTAAAGTAGTTCTCTGTGGCTCAATCTCTTTGGCTGTTAGCTTAGACAGATGAAGTACCAGGTGTTATAATATACATGCACTCACCCCTAATACACACATAGGGTTAATCCAGTGATCTTGTTGTTAGTCTTTACAAGTAAGGATCCTCTTAAGCAAGCACCATATCACAGAAAAGACCGTTGCGATCACCACTGTGAAGTAAGATCGTATCGCCGGCTCTGTACAACAGTCCTGAGTGCTGAGCATACGAGTCTACTGGGACTCAAAGGGTATACGGGTGCTGGGTAGCTGTATTGTTCGTAGGCTTGGCTTATAAGCGGGGAAGTTGCCGGAGGTCTCCGAACCTCTTATGAAGATGGCGGCCCTCTCTTCAGTGTCATAGGCGTGCACACCGCGGACTGGGTGTTACACTTCCCCGGGCCCCACTGCAGCCGAGGTGTCGGGTGACTTACCAAAACTGGTCACCGGTATTATCGCAGGCTGAACGGATGTCTCCGGTCTTGTAAGGAGTGGGTAGTCCTTGCGTGCCGCTCAGGGATTCAAGACACGAGCGCAAGGCAGGAAAGTCCGCGGCTTCCTGGTCCGGTTAGGCCGCAACTTCTAGCTCTCTTTTAAGGTGCACTCCGTTCACAAACTTAAGCAATAAACTGCTATAAATGATTCTCGTTCTATTGTCTTTCTTGTGGGAGCCTTTATATTCACTTTTAAGGGGTTTAAGAGGATGGATGAAGCTAGATAAAGACAGTCTATGCAGGAGCTGTGGCAATTGACGTCTTCCTGCTCCGGCAGTTGGCTCCGCCCCCAAACTTTTAACGTTTCTATCTCTGGAAGAAGGCAGAATTTTTTCGGTGGCCACCGGTCCAAGTAGAGGATTCCTAGAGTTGCTGTTTTCTGGGCCCAGGAAAGAGCTGCACACTCCAACTCCTGGCTGTAGGTAGACCTAGTGGGCCTGCATGTACAACAAAGTTTTCACGTTTCTATCTCTAGCGGAACCCATAATTTTTTCGGTGTTTACCGCTGCAAGTCGAAAAGCGCTTGCAAATCATCCCAAACAGACGATTCCTACACTTGCTGTTTTCTCGGCCTGGGAAAGAGCTGGATACTCCAACTCTGGGGAGAAGGTAGACCTAGTGGGCCTGCATGTACAACAAACCTTTAACGTTTCTATCTCTGGAAGAAGGCAGAATTTTTTCGGTGGCTACCGGTCCAAGTAGAGGATTCCTAGAGTTGCTGTTTTCTCGGCCCAGGAAAAGCTGCACACTCCAACTCCTGGCTGTAGGTAGACCTAGTGTGCCTGCATGTACAACAAAGTTTTCACGTTTCTATCTCTAGAGGAACCCATAATTTTTTTCGGTGTTTACTGGTGCAAGTCGAAAAGCGCTTGCAAATCATCCCAAACAGACGATTCCTACACTTGCTGTTTTCTCGGCCTGGGAAAGAGCTGGATACTCCAACTCTGGGGAGAAGGTAGACCTAGTGTTCCTGCATGTACAACAAACTTTTAACGTTTCTATCTCTGGAAGAAGGCAGAATTTTTTCGGTGGCCACCGGTCCAAGTAGAGGATTCCTAGAGTTGCTGTTTTCTCGGCCCAGGAAAGAGCTGCACACTCCAACTCCTGGCTGTAGGTAGACCTAGTGTGCCTGCATGTACAACAAAGTTTTCACGTTTCTATCTCTAGTGGAAACCATAGTTTTTTCGGTGTTTACCGGTGCAAGTCGAAAAGCGCTTGCAAATCATTCCAAACAGACGATTCCTACACTTGCTGTTTTCTCGGCCTGGGAAAGAGCTGGATACTCCAACTCTGGGGAGAAGGTAGACCTAGTGTTCCTGCATGTACAACAAACTTTTAACGTTTCTATCTCTGGAGGAAGGCAGAATTTTTTCGGTGGCCACCGGTCCAAGTAGAGGATTCCTAAAGTTGCTGTTTTCTCGGCCCAGGAAAGAGCTGCACACTCCAACTCCTGGCTGTAGGTAGACCTAGTGTGCCTGCATGTACAACAAAGTTTTCACGTTTCTATCTCTAGTGGAAACCATAGTTTTTTCGGTGTTTACCGGTGCAAGTCGAAAGCGCTTGCAAATCATTCCAAACAGACGATTCCTACACTTGCTGTTTTCTCGGCCTGGGAAAGAGCTGGATACTCCAACTCTGGGGAGAAGGTAGACCTAGTGGGCCTGCATGTACAACAAACTTTTAACGTTTCTATCTCTGGAAGAAGGCAGAATTTTTTCGGTGGCCACCGGTCCAAGTAGAGGATTCCTAGAGTTGCTGTTTTCTCGGCCCAGGAAAGAGCTGCACACTCCAACTCCTGGCTGTAGGTAGACCTAGTGTGCCTGCATGTACAACAAAGTTTTCACGTTTCTATCTCTAGAGGAACCCATAATTTTTTCGGTGTTTACCGGTGCAAGTCGAAAAGCGCTTGCAAATCATCCCAAACAGACGATTCCTACACTTGCTGTTTTCTCGGCCTGGGAAAGAGCTGGATACTCCAACTCTGGGGAGAAGGTAGACCTAGTGGGCCTGCATGTACAACAAACTTTTAACGTTTCTATCTCTGGAAGAAGGCAGAATTTTTTCGGTGGCCACCGGTCCAAGTAGAGGATTCCTAGAGTTGCTGTTTTCTCGGCCCAGGAAAGAGCTGCACACTCCAACTCCTGGCTGTAGGTAGACCTAGTGGGCCTGCATGTACAACAAACTTTTAACGTTTCTATCTCTGGAAGAAGGCAGAATTTTTCGGTGGCCACCGGTCCAAGTAGAGGATTCCTAGAGTTGCTGTTTTCTCGGCCCAGGAAAGAGCTGCACACTCCAACTCCTGGCTGTAGGTAGACCTAGTGGGCCTGCATGTACAACAAAGTTTTCACGTTTCTATCTCTAGAGGAACCCATAATTTTTTCGGTGTTTACCGGTGCAAGTCGAAAAGCGCTTGCAAATCATCCCAAACAGACGATTCCTACACTTGCTGTTTTCTCGGCCTGGGAAAGAGCTGGATACTCCAACTCTGGGGAGAAGGTAGACCTAGTGGACCTGCATGTACAACAAACTTTTAACGTTTCTATCTCTGGAAGAAGGCAGAATTTTTTCGGTGGCCACCGGTCCAAGTAGAGGATTCCTAGAGTTGCTATTTTCTCGGCCCAGGAAAGAGCTGCACACTCCAACTCCTGGCTGTAGGTAGACCTAGTGGGCCTGCATGTACAACAAAGTTTTCACGTTTCTATCTCTAGTGGAAACCATAGTTTTTTCGGTGTTTACCGGTGCAAGTCGAAAAGCGCTTGCAAATCATTCCAAACAGACGATTCCTACACTTGCTGTTTTCTCGGCCTGGGAAAGAGCTGGATACTCCAACTCTGGGGAGAAGGTAGACCTAGTGTGCCTGCATGTACAACAAACTTTTAACGTTTCTATCTCTAGAGGAACCCATAATTTTTTCGGTGTTTACCGGTGCAAGTCGAAAAGCGCTTGCAAATCATCCCAAACAGACGATTCCTACACTTGCTGTTTTCTCGGCCTGGGAAAGAGCTGGATACTCCAACTCTGGGGAGAAGGTAGACCTAGTGGGCCTGCATGTACAACAAACTTTTAACGTTTCTATCTCTAGAGGAACCCATAATTTTTTCGGTGTTTACCGGTGCAAGTCGAAAAGCGCTTGCAAATCATCCCAAACAGACGATTCCTACACTTGCTGTTTTCTCGGCCTGGGAAAGAGCTGGATACTCCAACTCTGGGGAGAAGGTAGACCTAGTGGGCCTGCATGTACAACAAACTTTTAACGTTTCTATCTCTGGAGGAAGGCAGAATTTTTTCGGTGGCCACCGGTCCAAGTAGAGGATTCCTAAAGTTGCTGTTTTCTCGGCCCAGGAAATAGCTGCACACTCCAACTCCTGGCTGTAGGTAGACCTAGTGTGCCTGCATGTACAACAAAGTTTTCACGTTTCTATCTCTAGAGGAACCCATAATTTCTTCGGTGTTTACCTTTGCAAGTCGAAAAGCGCTTGCAAATCATCCCAAACAGACGATTCCTACACTTGCTGTTTTCTCGGCCTGGGAAAGAGCTGGATACTCCAACTCTGGGGAGAAGGTAGACCTAGTGGGCCTTGCATGTACAACAAACTTTTAACGTTTCTATCTCTGGAAGAAGGCAGAATTTTTCGGTGGCCACCGGTCCAAGTAGAGGATTCCTAGAGTTGCTGTTTTCTCGGCCCAGGAAAGAGCTGCACACTCCAACTCCTGG
>JAKVIS010005985.1:0-11174 GCA_033119425.1 Bufotes viridis
CTAGAGATTTTGGATGGTTGAGATGACCAATTTCGGTTGTTTTCTGTAGACCAGTTGCACCTTATTATGACATGAAGGAGCATGACCGATGTAATCCAATAGCAGATATCTGTCAAAAGGAGATCTGCCATGGTGGATTTTGTCAGGGCAGAGATTGATCACTCTACCTAGGATCATGCCCCTCAATGGCAAGCACATCATAGGAAGATGTACAATCACCATAGACTGCAATACCAAAGATTTAGAGTCTGTGGTATAAACAACCCAACAGTCGCATGTTCAAGTTCCCCAGGTGGACTAAAAAGAAAAGTTAAAAAAATTGAAGTTTTCAAAAGACATCATCATAGTGAGAGAGAGAGTTTTTATCTGTGGGGTCTGAGTGCTGAGACCCCCCACCGTTCCCTAGAATGTGGAGATTGAACAGCTCATATATCATGCTATCCTCTTTCTGCAGGAGACACAATCAACAGTAGTCTATGAGCCTGTCTCGATTCAATCCTATGAAACAAGGAGAGAGAGCATCCTATGAGAGTGGTTCTCTCATCTCTTTCTAGGGGATCGGTGGGGGTATTATCACTCAGACCCCACTGATCTAATTTTTGATATGTCTCTATGATATATATAAAACATTTTTGAAAACTTTGAAAACTGAGTGACCCTTTAAATACTCAAATTTCTGGTAACCAACAGTCTAGGAGAGAGTACCTCTGCATTCACAGTGAGGTGAAGTCTTTTTGAGGATGGTCTGGTGTTAAGAAGGGCAGTAAAGAAGCCACTCTCTCTCCAAGAAAAACATCAAGGACAAACTGATATTCTGCAGGAAGTACAGTGATTGGACTGCAGAGGACTGGAGTAAAGTTATTTTCTCTGATGAAGCCCCTTTTAGACTGTTTAGGACATATGGAAAATTGACTGGAGAAAAAAAGGTGAGCGCTACCATGAGTCTTGTGTCATCCCAAAAGTAAAACCTCCTGAGACAATTTATGTGTGGGGTTACCTCTCATCCAAGGCAGTGGTCTCACTTATAAGAACACTGCCGTGAATAAAGAATGGTATCAAAACATTCTCCATGAGCAACTATTCCTAAAGATAAAGAAGCAATTTGGTAAAGAACAATGGGGAACTTTTATTAGGGTACTTTCACACTTGCGTTATTCTTTTCCGGCATAGAGTTCCGTCAAAGGGCTCTATGCCGGAAAGAACTGATCAGGCATATCCCCATGCAATCTGAATGGATAGAAATCCGTTCAGTTTGCATCAGTATGCCTTCCGTTCAGTCACTGTCAGGCGTTTTGGCGGACATAATACCGCAGCATGCTACGGTATTATGTCCGTCCAAAATGCCTGATCAGTCGCGGAATGCGGATCCAGCATTAATTTACATTGACTTGCCTTAGTGCTGGATCCGGCATTGCAGAACAACTGAAGGACGGACCTATCCTTCTGGTCTGCGCATGCGCAGACTGGGAAAACTGTGAAAAAGAGTGCAGGGCGGATCCGTCCATCCGCATGACAAACAGAGGGACTAATCCGTTCTTGCAATGCATTTGTAGACGGATCCGCACCGGATCCGTCTACAAATGCTGTCAGTTGTCACACTAAAGGGCGGATCCGGCGGGCAGCTCCGGCGACGGAACTGCCTGCCGGATCACACAAACGCAAGAGTGAAAGTACCCTTAACTGTGTTGGCGGTGGATCGCTGAAGTTTTGTAGAGGCAGCTTCCTTGTCTTACATTTAGATCATTTTCTATACCTAACCCTTCCCGCCCATGCCACTCCCCTTTTTAGACCTGGCGTAAACAGGTAAAGAGTCGCAGATTCTGCCGCAACATGGCGTGAGACAAAATCTGCGCCAGATATAGAGAACCCCATGATAAAAACTAGTTTGTCCTGCAAAAGGAGCCTTACTCAACGCTGTGGATGAAAGTAGAGATGATCAAAGTTTTGAAAAACGTGATCCCGTAGCTTTGCCAAACTTCATCCAGAAATTTGATTTGTTATGAATTATTAGTCACAAATCTTTTTTCATTGTTTGGGAGGGCACAATGACAGGGAAGGGTGGCCACGCCGCCCCATCATCGTTGAACGCTAATCACGGCATCTGCCCACATTCAGGTGCTCAGGGGTTAATCCAGGGTTAGGCTACATGCACACAAACATGTTTTGTTTCCTTGACCGTTACATGTTTTTTTGCTGATAGGATGCAGACCTATTCATTTCAATATTATATTATGATATAATTTTAACCCCTTAACCCATAATGCTGTACATGTACGGCATTAAGCTCTAGGAATTGTATGGGGTGGGCTACTGCTCTGAGACCTTAGCGGGTGCTGGCTGTATAAAACAGGAGGCACCCGGCTGCAATGGCAGGGAATGGCGATCACGCCGAACCACATAATTTAACCCCTTCGATGCCACGATCAACAACGATTGCACCATCTGTGGAGGTAAGGCAGAGGGTGTGGCTCCTTCTGCCTTCCAATCGGAGCCCCCACACTGAAATCATGGGGTTTCGATCAGTTACCATGACACCCTGGGGCCTGCTGAAGCTTCCCAGGGCTGTCATAGTAACCTCCCTGCTAAGCTGTGCAGGAGGCACAGGTCAGCAGGGAGTGCGTCTGAATCCTATTTACCCTAAAAGGTAATTAGGGTGAATGGGATAAAGGGTCAAATGATTCCAGGTTCTATCCCCTAAGGAGGCTAATCGTTATTAAGTGAAAAATAAAAAAATGGAAAAATATTAGAGTTTAGTAGTTTAAATCCCCCCTTTTCCAATTTTACACATAAAAATATATAAACCATAAAAAATAATAATATTATGTATCGTCACGTCCAAAAATGTCTGAACTATTAAAATATTTAAACATTTTTCTGCGCCTAAATAAAAAAATAAAAAAAACACAATTTGCCATTTTTTGTCACCTTATGTGAACTTGTGATTTGCAAGTTCGGCATTGGATTCGGGAATAACCGAATTCTGGCGAGCATAGACTTCTATTATGATGGAATTCAATACGGAATGCCTCTTATAGGCTTCCGTGGTGCATGTCGTCATAGAATTCCGTTATGGTTCGTGGTAACGGAATCCATTACGGAATTCTTAGATAATGAATGCCGAACTTGCAAATCGCAAGTTCGCTCAACACTAGTGACCTTGTTCCATCCCAAAAATTTAATAACAATGATTCCATGATAAAGTCATACATACCACAAAAATGGTACCAATGAAAACTACAAGACTTTTTGTTTACATTTTTAGCAAGGCAAAGTTGCCAAAAAAGGACAATTCTGTCATTGGAATATTTTTAAGCGTTCACCATACAGAATAAAAACAAGATTTTTTTAATAGTGTGGACATTTTCAGACGTGGTTATGCTTTTTTTTTGAATATGATAAAAATGGGAAAATAATTTTCTGCCTCTTTATGATATGCCAAGCACAGGCTGTCCAATGTACAGAGGCTGTACACAGTCCCATTCTCTTGAATGGAACTGAGCTGCAGAAAGGCCATATGACTGATGGACGTGACCTCACAGTGGTGTCCCGAGGGCTGTGACCCTTCCAACAGCTGATTTTCAGGGGGCAAGTATTGGACCCCACCAATCAGATATTATTGACCTGTACTGAAGATAGATTGAGTCCTGAACAGCCCCTTTAATCATCTTATAGTGAAAAGTTTACAGATGATCGGTATTTCAGCACTATACCATTTCCAAGATTTTTTTCTTTCTGTCAGCAGGAACATTCTTGTTTCCATCCAGAGACCAAAAGGCTGCACAAACCAGATACTGTAGGACAAGTGAATACATTCTCTGTAGACTGGACTCCATACACATATGGTTGATACGTTCTACCTACATGGTAGAATCTGTAAGAAAAGGAGAGAGGTTTTGTGCTGAGTGGATGTGATGTAGCAAACTCTCATCTGCAAAAAGTATTACATGTAAAGCAGTATTTCTATCCTTTTCTACCCTTTTTCTTGTTAAATGTAAGAAAATTGATCACTTGAAAATGGTGCGAACTGAAACACAAGGTATATAGAGATGAGCAAAGAATTCAAAAATTCGATTCGAGCTGCTTCACCAAATAAAAAAAAAAATATCTAAAATATTTAAATATCTAGAAGTAATTTGTCACAAGGGCATTTCTTTGCAAGTAGTGGGTGCAATGACAGGGAGCGTTCCTAGATGATCGTGGCATCTGACAGTAATAACAGAGTGTAAATTTAAAATTAAATAAAATCATACTTACCTCATCCATTTGCTCATGACGGGCCAGTCACTGCCATCTTGATTAAAGATCTAGCCGAGAATTTTTACGTGGCCAGTGAGTAACATCATCACCTTGGCAGGTATAGTGATGTCGTACTTCACCGCTGCACAGGATTTGGTGTGATATCTTCAATCAAGATGGCGGTAGCCGGCCTGTCGCGAGCAACTGGATGTTTGATTTTTTTATTTTTTTCTTTACCGCCGTTCAGGGAAAATCGATTCACTATCACAAAGCAGGAGGAAATTTAGTTTAGTTTGCACGTCAGATTTTCCTGAAATTCGGATCAAAGTACTTTTACTCACTCTACACTAACGGTATACAAAAAGTTGCTTTATACAATTATACTTATTTTCTGGCTAAATTTTGCTACTAGAAGCATGGCAATATGCAATTTGTGGCCTGGAGAACAGTGTAATTTTCAGGTTCTCACTGATAAGTTTAGGGCTACATGGAAACATGACATACTTGCATTGGTTTTATTGTCACTTGTCATTTTTTCTCAACAGGAAACATTGACGTCCTGGCACAATCTCAAATTTCATTGTGTCAAATTGTGTCATTATTGGCATGATAGCCTAAATTTGCCAAACAAGTAACTAAGTACCCACTAAGGCCTCTTGCACACGAACATGCTCTGCACAAGGACATGATCTATAGTTTTTGCGGGGCCACAGAAAGGAGCAATGGATGCGGACAATGCTCTGATTTTAACTCGTTATACAGTGATCTGCCTTTACTGAATGGGATCCACCAGGCTCAGGATAGGTCATCAATATTAAATCGGTCAGGGTCTGACTCCCAGCAACCTGCCAATCAGATGTTTTAAAGAAAGCATTGAACATATGAGCGCTGCCTTCTCTTCATTGTTTACCTGCTTGCAGTCGCAGCTGCAGTAGTGATGAGCGGGAGGTGCCATATTCTATTTCACGATATTTCGTGAATATTCGATTGAATATTCATCATATATTCATCGAAATTGAATATTCGTCATTATACTATATATTGCGAATGTTACAGCAAATTTATATTCGCATCTGAATTAAACTTGGAGCTGAGTTCCTAATGTTTGTAACTTGTATTGCTAGAATTGTCGAAGATAACAAATATCATGAATATAGCACTATATTCTCATTTTTCGTTATATTCTAGCAATGCAATCATTAGGAACTGAGTTCTAAGTTTAATTCGCAATCTTGAAATATATACTGCATTGCTGAATTCAACTTAGAGCTGGGTTCCTAATGGTTGTTTTGCTAGAATATTTAGCGAATATCACAAATTCACGAATATAGCACTATATTCTCAATCTTCGTTATATTCTAGCAACAACCATATGAAACTCAACTGTTAAGTTTAATTCGCAATGAAAAATTTACTCTCATTCAGAATTCAACTTAGAGCTGGGTTCCTAATGGTTGTATTGCCAGACTATAACGAATATCACGAATATAGCACTATATTCTCAATCTTGCGTTATATTCTAGCTAACTGCCAACAACCATTAGGAACTCAGCTCTAATTTGATTTCCGCAATGTGGACTACTACTACTCGCATTGCAATTCAACTTAAGCTGGGTTCCTAATGGTTTGGCTTGCTAGAATATAACTAAGATTGAGAATATAGTGCTATATTCGTGAATTCGTAGATATTCGATTATATTCTAGCAATACAACCACTAGGAACCTAGCTCTAAGGCCTCTTTCACTCAGGCGTCATGTTTGGCGCCTGGATAAGAGCGGGTGCGTTGCGGGAATATGCGCGTTTTCCGCATGGGTGCAAGCGTTTATAGCAGCGTTTTGCACGCGTGAGAAAATAGCCATGTTTGGTACCCAACCGAAGCCGGACTTCATCACTGAAGTCGGTTTCGAGTCTTCTGAAGAATTGATTATTTTCCCTTATAACATGGTTATAAGGGAAATAATAGCATTCTTAATAAAGAATGCATTGTAAAATGAAGTGGAAGGGGTTAAAAATAATAAAGTTAACTTACCTTAGCCACTTGATGCGTAGTTGCGATCTCTCCTCTCTTTCCCTGCATCAGCTAAGATCTAAAGGACCTGTGATGACGTCACATCACATGGTCCAATCACATGGTCCATCTTACCATGGTGATGGACCATGATGATTGGACCATGTGATGTGGCGTCATCACAGGTCCTTTAGATCTTAGATGATACGGAAAGAGAGGACAGATATGACTATGCGATCAAGTAGCTAGAAGTGAACTTTTATTATTTTCAACGCTTTCACTTCATTTACAATGCATTCTTTATTAAGAATGCTATTATTTCCCCTTATAACCATGTTATAAGGGAAATAATAGAGATCGAGTCCCGTTGCTAAGCAACCATGCGGGAAAAATCGCCAACGCATCCGCATGCTGTGCTTGCGATTTTCCGCAGCCTCATTCACTTCTATGGGGCCTGCATTGCGTGAAAAACGCACAATATAGAGCATGCTGCGATTTTCACGCATAGCGCAGAAGTGATGTGTGAAAATCACCGCTCATGTGCACAGCCACATAGAAATGAATGGAGTCCGGATTCAGTGCGGGTGCAATGCGTCCTCCTCACGCATTGAACCCGCGTGGAAAACTACGCCCGTGTGAAAGGTGCCTAAGTTGAATTCGCAATGCAAGCAATTCAGGTTATATTAATCGCATTGCGATTACAACTTAGTCAAATTTGTGAGATCGTGATTCTCATATCCGACAGTACATTTTGCATGGAGGCATTCCCATGCACACGGGAAGTCGGCAGAAGCGGCAACGGGCATTGACTGGAGCGGGCAGGAGCCAAGAACTCGGGACAGGTAAGAACAGCTTTTGGGAAGTGGGAAGACAACCAGAGAGCAACAATGATTAACACCTTTAAAAAAATGAATATTCTAAATATAGCGAATATATAGCACTTTATTCGCAATATTTGTGAATTTGCGAAGTGCCGATATTACGCTAAAAGAAATTCAGCTATTCGAATATTCACGCTCAACACTAGTGAGCAGGTATCATTACATGTTAGCCATCCCTTCGCCGATCTGATATTGATGATCTATCCTGAGGATAGGCCATCAATATAAAAAAAGTGGACAACCCCTTTAATGTCATGTGAATCACAAAGTTTAAGGCTGACCTCTGTTTTGAGCCTTCCTTGACTTTTAACCCTCTTGCGCTCAGATCCTCTAATGATTGTATGCTGTTCTTCTTGGACTTTGGGATGCTAATTTAGTGTTAATGTCACTTGCCTAAAGTACATGCCTGAGGTTTTCCAAAGTCATTTTCTCAGCTCAGCAAGTAGACCTGCATAAAGGTCACTACCACTGGCACACTAAGAAACAGTTGGCGAATTTAGGAAATGCATTCTGCGTAAAAGGTCTTTGGAGCTTATTATTTTTATTTTTCATCCTTCATTACTCATGTGCCATTAGACAGAAGAATCAGCAGATTTTGGCACATTAATATTTTAGTTACTATTTCTGTTCTAACAAATGTCCTAATGCAACTGATTTTTAGAGACCTAAAAAGACTCCTGTAACTCAAAGATAAAAACAATTTATGAACTATGGTGAACATTTACAAAAGTCTGTGTCATTTTAGTCAATGTCCAAGTTAAATCGAGGCTAATTTATTGATAATTGTAGTGCCTTGTATATGGTGCTTAGTCACGGGCTTTATTCTGAAATGCTGTATAAATACAGTGCTTTCATCAGGCGGGCACAGAGGCTGTGCCTGCACGATCAAAAGCAGCCTGGCCATTACTGACAGCCAGACCCCTGCTGTAACTACTGACACCGGTGAAAACTCTGATGCCGATGGATTAACCCCTCAATGCTGACTGCAGCATCTATGGGGTTTACAGAGGAGAGATCTCTCTCCCCCCATTGGTCCCCCTACAATGTAATTGCAGGGTCCTGATGGCTGCTATCTCATGTACAGAAGCTCTATGAGGCCCAGCCTCAGACTGGGTCTCATAGACAATTAGTGTAAGGCCGTGTGTTCACATCACGTTTTTGCCATCCGTTTCATGTATATGCCGTGTATATGTATATGCGGTGAGCCCATGCAGCAGTCAACAACCACATATGGGGTGTTGCCATATTCAGAAGAAAATGGGTAACATAATGTTGTGGTGACTTTCTCCTGTTACCCCTTGTGACAATGAAAAACTTGGGCCTAAAGTGAAATTTTTCAGTAAAATATGCAATATTTCTTGTTTACAGCCAATGAGTTTCTAAATTCTCTGAAAAGCATATTTGGGCCAAATATTGGGCCCAAATTCATGAGGAGTGTAGTTTCCAAAATAGGGTCACTTTTTGGGGGGTTTCCACTGTGGAGTACCTAAGGGGACCTTAAAATGCAACACAGCGCCTGAAAATTATTCCAGTGAAATCTATCCTCCAAAGCCATAGTCCCCTTTCACACGGGCAGAATTCTGCGCGGGTGAAATGCGTGACAGACGCATTGCACCCGCACTGAATCCGGACCCATTCATTTCAATGTGGCTGTTTATATGGCGGTGATTTTTCATCCTGCCATTACTTGTGCGTTGCGTGAAAATCGCAGCATGCACGTTCCATAGTCCTGCGTTTTCACGCTCAGCGCGGGCCGCCATAGAAATGAGAAACCACGTTGGATGAGCGGCGATTATGTCACCCAAGGTCCTTTTGCAGGTCCTGAAAGGAGAAGAGGAAGATGATGCCCGGCTCGCAGTCAAGTGGATGAGGTGAGTAAATTTTTTTATTTTTAACCCCTCAAACCACATTTTAGGAAGCATTCTGTATTAAGAATGCTATTATTTCTCCCTTATAACCATGTTATAAGAGAAAATAATAAAATACATAATCCAGCAAAAAAGATCCCTTTAAAATATACCTTTAATAAATCCTATTAAAATCATGGACACCCGGTCCTAATAAGACCAAAACACACCTCAACAGTAAGATAATATAACAAAATGCTCATTTGGCACGGATACTCAGCACCACATGTTTGATACAATGACGTACATTAGTCAAATGAATATACGCACTACTATTCCCTGATGTCACCCTAGGTTTGTCCTCAGCCCAGGGACCTCCCTTATGGTGGGGATTCCCTGTCCCCGAACCTGACCTGTGTAGCCCTAGTTAGCACCCTAATCTAAATAGATATATATCCTGATTATCCGTGTCAACTCAGACCCCGAAAGGAGGTAAGTCAATAGTACAACTCAAAAAAGCAGCAGCAGGATATGGATGTATTCTTTCTGGTTCCTGCGCATACATAAGCCTCTGAGACCAGATGAGAATTCACCTCAGAGGATTCCAAATCCTCAACGCGTTTCCCCCTTTTAAAAAAATTAAATATATAGGGTTCATCAGGAGGAAGATAGATCAATTTTTAACAGAGCTGTAACATGGAGACAACTCCAAGTTATTGGTCTCCTAGCAATAATAGGTACAGAATCGATAAATTAATGATACCACATAAAGAAATGGATCTGCGGGAGACACGCGGTGTCCGGAGCTACCAGGCCGTATATGTATGATATTTGTGCTGCTATTCGATATGCCTGTGCATCCTCCAACCCTTTAAATTCAATAGCTCCCCTGCGTCCCTCTGCGCCAACCTCTCCTGTTGAACCCAACCCGAACCTCTGTGAAGAAGTTCGGTTCTGATACCAAACATTCAGATTTTCTCACGCAAGTGCAAAACGCATTAAACGCATTGCACTTGCAGGAAAATCGCGCAGCACTCTCTGACACGCACCTGCATCCTATCAGGCCCTCACACGTGACGCCTGTGTGCAAAGAGACCACATTGTGCTCCATCTGTTCTAAGCTCTGCCGTGCGCCCATATAGCAGCCGAGGAACCACGCATGAGGTGTTACTGTAAACTGCAGAATCAGGGTAATAGATATCGAATTAAGTTTGGCTGTTAACCCTTAGGGCCTCTTTCACACGGGCGTCATGTTTGACGCGGATAAGAGGCGGTGACGTGGAGGGAAGCTATGCGCATCGATTTTACCGCGGGTGCAAACGTTTATGCGTTTTGCACGCGGCGTGAATGATCACCATGTTGATGCTGACCAGCTAGACTTCATCACTGAAGTCTGGTTTCGGGAGAGTATCTGGAGAATTTATTATTTTCCTATAACATGCGTTATAAGGGAAAATATTAGCATACTTAATAAAGAATGCTTAGTAAAATGAAGATGAAGGGTTAAAAATAATAAAACTTAACTTACCTTAGCCACTTGATGCGCGTAGTTGCGATCTGTCATCTCTCTTCATGCTTTAACTAACAGCTAAAGGACCTGTGATGACGTCACATCACATGGTCCAATCACCTGGTCCATCACCATGGTAAGATGTCCTATCCGCAAATCCGCGTTCAGTGGCTCAATTCAAGTCAATTGGTCCGCAAAAAAAACGGCATCCGTATGTCTTCCGTATCCGTTCCGTTTTTGCGGAACCATCTATTGGAATTTTAAGACTCAGCCCAATTTTTCCTATGTTATTACGTATACTGTATATGCCATACGGGAAAAATGGAGCGGAAAAACGGAACCAAAAGCGGAGCAAAAGAGCGGAACCACAGATCCGATAAAAACAGACTGCAAAACACTGAAAAATACGCTCATGTGCAAGAGGCCTTAGGCTACATGCACACGACAGTTGATTTTTTCTGTCCTAAAAATCAGGATCCATAAAAAAACTGATGGTCCATCAGATTTTTGGAGGATTCCTTTTCTCCAGATCCTTGTAATAAATGCCTATCCTCATCCACAAATGAGAAAAAAAGTAGGACATGAACTACTTTTTTGCTGAAGAAACACGGACAACAGACGCGGGAACTACAAACGGATGAACTGTCAGCATTTTTTTGCTGACCCGCATTGAAATGAATGCTTTTCTATC
>JAKVIS010005986.1:0-11158 GCA_033119425.1 Bufotes viridis
CATAGGCCTTTACAAATTTGGCCCCGAAGTGATCGATGATCGGCCTGATTTTGTACAGGCGGTCATAGGCAGGATCACCTCTGGGGATATGCATTATCTGCATAATGCAGGCATTTCCGCATGGCCTCAGAAACCGTGAGCGTGCCATGGCCGTACTGAAAAGTTGGGTCTGGTAGAGGATGTCCTCACTCCAATAATGCCCTGACACTGGGTTTTTGACTCAGGGCCCATGTGCAGCATGAGGCCCCAAAAAGTCCTCATCTCGGCTGCACTGACCGGCGTCCAGCCACCGGGCGTAAACAAAAAGAGCCCGGGTGTTAAGTAACGAACTTTTGGGCGTACAGATTCGCTTTGCTCCACTATCAGATTCGCAGTGCTCCACTATCAGATTCAAGTGTTCAATGAAAAAAAGACTAAAATAGTCATATTCCAGTGAAGCCCACTGTAGGAATCAGGATTCCTGTCTGACCAACAAAATCAGGCATCACGGGCTGAAAATTCTCTGGGGTACACCAGGCAAGTTCACCGGTAGGGGGCTCAGGTGAACCTATCCGGTGGGCTGGAAAACTAGTACAAGCCCCAGAGTTGCTCAATACTAGGGTGGGCCACAGGGTCCCTAGCATGGCGGTCCCGTTGTGCTCCACCTGGCGGCGTCTCCAGCCACCTTGGGAGCTCATCATCATCGCTAGATGATGAGGAGGACGCGGATGACAAAAGGAATGTGGGGTCATCCTCATCCTCACTGGGGCTCTTGGACCTCGGAGGCAAGCTGGGCGTATGCCTCCTCGGCTAAGAGCTTCCGGCGGGCCATAGGTGTGTGTGTGTGTGCGTGTGTATGTGTGTGCATGGAAAACTTTATTCAATGAGCGGTGTGTGGGGGCATGGGTGTTCGTGTACTTTTCCCTAAACCTAACAGACAAAAAAAAAGAACTAACTAAAAAAAAGCCCAAAAATCTGAATAAGATTTAAAAAATCAAACTCACTCAGCCGTCCGAAGCTGATCAGCAGTGGGGTAGGGCGATGCGCTAACAGTGGCCGGATGATAAAGAATGCTGGCCACTGTCTGCGTATACAAAAAAACAAAAATGCTTACGCCACCCAAAAAGGGGTGGGGTGTCACCATCACCTCACAGGATCGAAGGATGGTGATTGGTTGTGTGTTATCACACTACTGATCACTATTCTATTCCGGGTTATTCGGTCACCAGAGACCCGACAACCCGGGAAGCAGCAAACCACAGGTCTGAATTGACCTGCGGTTTGCTGCGATCACGGATCGCCCTGTGTCCTTAACAGGTTAAAAACAAACTGCACCATAGAATTTTTTTTTCTATGATCTTAAAAATGTTGTCTACAAATGCCTACCAGTGCATTTATACCCACTGCCTGCGTTCGTGTGATCCTCCTTCTTCATCTTTTTTGTCTTCTAATCTTCAAAATGGCTGATTCCTTTTTAACAAATTCATTCAGGTCAAATTGACAAAAATTCACATTTGACCTGAATTTTTGGAAAATTCTGGTCAAATTCTATTAATTTAGAAAAAGATTCATTCATCTTTTTTTGCCAAAAAAATGCAGCACCAAAAATAAATCAAAACTAGCAAAGGTATATACAATCTAATAGATATATATTTCCACTAGGAATGTGTCAATGAACAAAAGTATTTAAAGGTGCGTGCAAAAGTTTAAAGGACATCTGTCAGCAGATTTGTACCTATGAAACTGGCTGATATGTTGCACGTGCATTTGGCAGCTGAAGGCATCTGTGTTGGTCCCATGTTAATATGTGCCTGCATTGCAGAGAAAAATTATGTTTTATTATATGCAAATATCAAGGATATTTAATAGTAAAAATTTCTATCCACCATTGTGAAGGGGCAATTTATGAAAGAATATAAAACTACACTTGCTTAATATATTATAATTGTACATTTTCAGCTAAAATTTTCATACATTACTACTGAACAAGGCCAAAGCTCCCAGCCGTCCCACATCTGGTTGGACAGTCCTGGATTTTGGTGGCTGTCCCGTGGTCCTGGGACAGCTGTGGCATGTCCTAAGGATGCAAAGACAGTTAAGTGCAATGGTGAAGCAGGGAACTGTCTGCTCCCTGCTTCATCATTCAATTGCTGGAGCTCTCATCTCTCCTGCAGGGCTCAATAACAGAGCACCAAGGCCAGGGAATGATGATTCCTGAGTCCCTGCACTCTTCTGCCCAGCACAGCAGGCGCGATGATGTTTCATCAAGCCTGCTGCTGGAGAGAGCATGTGTGCTCTCTTCGCCAGGGGAACAGGGCAAAGTAAATGTTACTTTTTAAAAGTATTATTCAGGGTCCAGCACTACCGTAAGGGGGCACTAAATGGGGCATTCTTCTGTGTGGAGCACTAAGAGGGCACAACTACTGTGTGAGGGCACTAAAGAGGCATTACTACTGAATAAAGGGAACTAAGGGGCATCATTAGTGCATGGGAACACCAGTGGGGCATAACTGCTATGTGGTAGCACTAGGGGGCGTAACTACTGTGTGAGGGAACTAAAGGAACATAACTACTGTTTAAGGGCACTAACAGGCCATAACTACTGTGAAGGGGAATTAAATTGAGTGGGGACACAAAGGGGATTGGGTAGCATCGGGGTGTGTTTAAAGTGAGGATTGGTGGAATTGTGGGTTTAATGTAAAAATTACATGTCTGCTGCTCGATATACTGATATGAGCTCATTACCAACATTTAGTGTGAGCCATAGAATGATGATAATTGCATTCACAGCAATCAGCTCAAGCATCACCAATATAAAAAAATCTAATTTCTTTTTCACAAACAAAAAGTGTACTATTTTTACGGAATGTCTAGAAATTTCTAGACAGCTTCTAGACAGTTGGCAGTCTTGGGTATATAAGAGTTGTAGCTTCTGTTAAATGACATATCTGTAACATGATTAGAGGGCATTTACTATGCCTTTTACGCCAGAATTCTGGAAATCAAAAGTCACAAATATCGTCACATGCTGTAGGGCCCTTCAGGACCATTTCATGTTATATAAAACAATATTAAAAACAGCAGATCACATATAGCAAGAGGATCCCATATCAAATAAATAGAAATTTTAATGTATCATAGCATAATATATAAATTATACGTTAATAGGTTTAGGGACGAAAAGTCATCCCCAAAATATAAAAAAATGATATTAAATATTAAAAAATTTAAATACCCATTTGAAAAACATATATAAGACATCTAGGTACTAGACAATCAATAAGCCTTACAGATCAATGTAAAGGGACTTCACACCCCTGACACGTGTTTCACTACGGCTACTTCCAAGGGGAATGTCCAGCAGAGATTCGTCAATAAAAAGGGAAATATGCCGTGTCCCCATTAGGGACGTATACTTTTGCCTGGAAAGTCCCTATGATTGTAGTGGCCTATTGCCAGCATCTGGGGTATCCCCTTACCCCTTAGGAGGTTTCTACGAAATATGTCCCTCTTTTAGAGCAAGTAATCGTGGCGCCAGCTGCCGTTAAGCAGCGGAAACTTGGAGTCCCCTTTGTAGAAATGTGTGGTGATGTTGGTACCCAGGGTAGGATTGCCAGAGTGGTGCAGGGTGGCCTACAGTCTCTGTAGATGTTATATACAAGTGTCACGGTGTTCCTACCTGGATACGGTTGGATCCCAGACGTGATGTGGTCCGAAGCAGTGCAAAGGGTTAGTTGAACTTGGATGGTGGGTGAGTAGAATAAATGGAGTCCAGACTTAGTAGTAACGTTGAACACAACTTTACTTGGCATAAATGATAATCCAAACAGTTTCCAAATGGTATCTTGGCTACCAGCGGGTTTAGGCATAAAGTGGCAGGCAAATCCTTTCTCTGCAACACACTTCTCTCTGCTGAATCTGTAGTGTACTCTCTCAGCTCTGCTATGTCAGCTATATTAAATAAGAATGCTTTCCTTTCTGCTTAATGCTGTTGTTCTGAGTCTGTCTCTCACTGTAATCCTAGTGACTTCTTGTCCTGGCTGACTTTGAGGGAGAGCTCAATCGCACCAGGACGAGCGTCTGCTGTTCTCCCTACAGCATGGAGTACTAGAACTAACTGGTTCTAACTAGATTGTACTCTCTCCTTGGAGGAGAGTCTAAGAGAGCTTAAAAGCCAGGTTCCACCCTCTGTAAAGTAGCACTGCCAGGTATGCTGCCACCCGCTGGTAAACCTGATTATTACATGAACATACACAAATGCATAAGAGGAAATGCACAATAGGTGAAGGACTGGAAATAAAGATATAAAATGACATTATTATTGCAAATACAGACAGAAATAGAGTGCAGGAGTGGTAATGCCACTGGGGCGTTACATAAGCCTAGTCAACTTAAGTGACCAGCCAGTAGAGTTTAAAAATCATCACCCAGTTGCTCACCTGCTTTAAGTCAATCTCCAAGACATAATGGACACTCCTTCTGTTGCTGTTCAGCAGTCACTTCGAGCAGCTAATCTGGCCACCGATCCTCCCTTACTAGTCCTGGTGACCTGAGCGTCATGTTGGAGATGACACTACCTCTTCTAAACAATTTGAAGAATTTCTAGTGTGGCAAAGATATATCACCAAGTCTTCAGCAAACACCCCATGGACTATGGTAAAGCTGCTGTATACAGCACACCATATCAAAATAAAATACAGACCTGTACCACCCGCCATGTACCAGCAGGAGAAGAGGAGAATACAGGATTTGAAGGAGGTGAACATCATTCTAGATAGTCACCACTCATTGGCTGCCCCCTTGGTCCTTGTGAAGAAAAAGTATGGAAATGTCTGCTTCTGTGTGGCTTATCACAAGAAAAACAATATCATGCACAAGGATGTATATCCCATGCCACGGAATGAAGATTCACAGCCCAGGGATCAGCTGCATATTTTTCTATGTTAGACTTGACCATGTCGTACATGTCGTACTTTTATTCTGGCCACCTCTCGCCATGTTTGCCGTGCTGCCGCTAGAACTCTGGCCAGCCCCTATTATAGTCAATGGGGCCAGAGAGGTAGTCCGTGGGCATGCATGGAGACTAGTGGCACCCCGGATCCGACACGCTGTTCACCCGCTGTAACAGCCTGCCGGAGTCCCTTGCTGCTAGTGTGAAACTAGCCTTACTTAGTGGCCACACCTTTCACGGACTACACTGATAATAACGGCTGGCTCACTTGAACATTGCATGTCTGAGAGCCCTGGAACAAAGATGGGCCTTTAGGCTCCCAAACTTAATTTTCTCAATCAAATACAGTTCTATCAAGCCTAATGACAATATTGACACGTTATCCAAGCTAACTGCTAAAAAATAATTAGTCTCTGCAGATGAACAGTGGGAGGATATGGATTCTATTCCTGTTTAGCCTAGCAAGAGGCTCAACACCTCAGGCCCAAGACCTACTGGAGCCATCAGGTCTCCATACATCTGAGACCCTACACCACCAGTGGAGAAAGAACTGTGGCTCTGGCTCCATGCAGAAAGTAGAGTCATCGGGGAGCTACTTGACTGTCATAGATCATTACACAAGTTTGTAATAAGCGTTACCCTTGAAAGACCAAACTGCTAAAACTACAGCTGCTGCACTCTTGAAGAGCTTCTTATTGTCATATGGATGTCCTGACAAGCTACTTACTGATCAAGTATCAGTGTTTCAGTCCCATTTGTTCTATGAACTTGCTGCACAGGCCTCTCCATAATTTGGGCGCATCCAGTGCCAGTTCTAAATGTAAGACAACCTCAAAGCTGTCTTACAATTAGACCATTTTCTATGCCTAAACAAGGAGTATAAAATGATGAATGAGAAAGGCCTGCTGACCATCCCCTTCTCCGCCCCGCAATTTTAGAACTGGCATAAGCGGGGTTAGAGTCGCAGATAGCAGCTCAACAAACTGTTGAACTGCCATCTGCGCCTGAAATACCCCTTGATTTAGGAGTATTTCAGTTTAGTAAATGACCCTCATATTTTGTAAGGCTGAAAAAGACATTTGTGCATCAAATTCAGCCTATTATCATACAAGTTGATCCAGAAGGCAAAAAAACAAAAAACTTTGAGGTAGAAGACAATTTTTCTCATTTTAGGGGAAAAATTCCTTCCCGACTCCAATCAGGCAATCAGAATAACTCCCTGGATCTATGACCTCTCGAGAAATCTAATAACTATGACCTATAATATTATTACACTCCAGAAATCCATGCCCCTCTACATCACCACCTCTTCTGGTAGAGAGTAGTGATGAGCGGCAGAGGCAATATTCGAATTTGTGATATTTTGCGAATATTCACCATATATTCGCGAATTCCTAATCTTCAGGCATTATTTTCTTGATTGCAAAAATTCGCATAAAAAAAAATCGCATAAAATTTGCATAGACTTGTATTTTTAAAAAAATGAATATTCGCGATTACTGAATATGTTTTGAGATATTCTAAATATTCGCAAATTCTAAATATTCGCAAAGTGCCGATATTCGCGATTAAGATTCGCAATTCGAGATATTCGTGATCAACACTAGTAGAGCGTTCCATAGTCTCACTGCTCTTACAGTAAAGAATCCTCTTCTATGTTTGTGTAGAGAACTTCTTTCCTCTAGACACAGAGGATGTCCCCTTGTCACAGTCACAATCTTGAGTAAAAATAGATGATGGGAGAGATCTCAGTACTGACCCCTGATATATTTATGCATGGTTATCAGATCTCCCCTCATCATCCCCCAGTCATCTTACTAAACTAAATAACCCTAATTTTGATTATCGTTTTGGGTATTGTAGTCCACCCATTCCAGTTATTACTTTAGTTGCCCTTCTCTGAACCCTCTCCAGCTCTGCTATGTCTGCCTTGTTCACAGGAGACCAGAACTGTACACAGTACTTCATGTGTGGTCTGACTAGCGATTTGTAAAGTGGTAGGACTATATTCTCATCACGGGCGTCTATGCCCCTTTTGATGAAATCCATTATCTTATTGGCCATGGAAGCAGCTGCCTGACACTGGTTTCTACAGTTTAGTTCCTAAGTCCTTTCCTATGTCAGTGTTACCCAGTGTTTTACCATTTAGTATGTACAGATACTTGCATTATTCCTTACCATTCCTTACTTTTGTCAGTGTTAAACCTCATTTGCCACTTCTCTGCCCAAGCCTCCAACAGAGGCAGATCCATCTGTAGCAGTATACTGTCGTCTTCAATACTAATTACTTTACACAGTTTAGTGTCATCTGCAAAAATTGATATTTTACTATGCAAACCTTCTACAAGATCGTTAATAAATATATTGAAGAGAATAGGGCCCAATACTGACCCCTGGGGTACCCCACTGGAGATGGTGACTCAGTCTGAGTATGTATGTTAATTACCACGTTCTGTTTTCTATCACTGAGCCATTTACTTACCTACATACAGACATTTTCTCCCAGTCCAATCATTCTCATTTGATATACTAGCAGTATCAAATGCTTTGGAGAAGTCAAGAAATATGACATCCATTGACTAACCTCGGTCAAATCTAGAACTTACCTCCTCATAGAAACTGATTAAATTTGCTTGACATGACTGATCCCTTATGAAGCCATGGCATCCTCCTAAGCAACATCTTGGACTGCTCCTCGGGACTGTTAGCCAATTATGGCCCCCTGGTAGCCAGCATTTTTAGCCTAGGCACTGTTGTTTGAAATATATGCACTTATGCCCTTAATAACCTGGTCTCTCCACAGCAACGAGAGGAAGGGAATCAGTGTGATCTGCGGCTTTAGGTATCTGTTGCTGGCCTACCATGAGGAACCACAAGTACAGCCTGAGGGTGGCATGCCCTTCATCAAGGGGATGTGCAGTACCCTAGACCTGGGGGTATCTGCAAACTGTTTTATTTGTATTTCAATGTTATGTATATTTTTCATGTTAATTCGCCATAACTTTCAATAAGGGCTCATTCACACGACTGTTGTTTGGGTCCGCATCCGAGCCACAAAAAATGTAACTCGGATGTGAACCCATTCACTTCACATTCCATTGCTCCATTCCATGGCCCAGCTAAAAAAATAAAACAAAGTCCTATTCTTGTCCATTTTGCGGACAAGAATAGACATTTCAATTATTGGAGGATGGTTCCATTACACAAATTTCAGAACACACATGGACAGCATCCGAGCTTTGCGGATCTGTAATTTGAGGACTGCAAAACACGGTGCGGTCTTGTGAATGAGCCCTATGAAGTATAATTGTCAAATGGTTGGCAGGAAGAGGCTAACCACCCTGTTCCTCCCTTCTTGGTAGGAGTGGGCTGGTCCTGCTTTCTGCCCGGAGGAGGGTTCTTGGATAGATAGAGGAGAGGATGAATACTTCAGAGCCTCTGCTCCTGGTAAAAATTCTCCAGAAAGACCAACTCCCATGAACCTCAAGAAAATACTTGAGAGATTTGATAGCAGAGTGAACAGCTGAATACTACCGACACTGCTACAAGGTGAGGGACTATGACTCAGACACCCATCCTCCAAAACTTCCACTAGACCAGTTAAAAGTTCAAGTTTATACCAGACAGTGGAAACATATAACAAAGAGTACTATGTTGCAGCCATCCAACCTGCCTCCATAACCCCTTTACTGGTGCCAGAAACTACACTTTGAATCTGCTGCTGTTGAATTTACCAAAACTGACACTTTGAACTTAGTAAAAAGAGACTGTTATATGATCACTCCTGGCCTCATTCTTCAACCTACATTTCCACTGCACCGATCTCCAGGGAGCAAAGACCTGAGGGAGTACACAACACTTTATCAGGGTCATTACAACTCCAATCCTCTTTACTAGCCCCTCGGGACTCACTGCAACTTTTCCACAGGTCTTTGCTTCAGGGTGCCGGATCTAGAAAGTACCTACCCCTCTACAGACTAATCTTCTACATTGCTGTGTTCAGCTGCTCTGTGGCCCTATCTAGGTCCTGACAGTAGAGTTGAGCGGACACCTTGAATTTCGGGTTCAACGGGTTCAGCCAAACTTCACAAAAAAGTCAATGGGGACCTGAACTTGTGGGCACTAAAATTGCCCTAAAAATGTAATGGAAAGGGCTAGAGGGCTGCAAAAGGCAGCAAAATGTACTTAAGAGCATGGCAAGTGCTCTACAAACAAATGTGGATAGTGTGGGGAGTCGCTCTGGTAGACAGTGGTGCGGGTGCAGTACCGAGGCAAAAACAAAGAGTCCAGCATGTGCAAAAAACAGTGTTTTATTCACACTGACACAAAAATAAACAGCAAACAGTCTTTTGGTGGTAATTCACACATGTCAGAAACAAGGAGGCAAAACAAAACAGGAGCACAGGTTCAGTCACCTGGGAGGTTTAGGTGCAGGTTCGCACCAGGCTGTCGGCCCAGCCGCAGGAGAATCCACCTTCAGGGTGCCAGGAACAACAACACCTCCTTGCTGAGCTCTTTCCTCTAAGTCAGAGAACTCCACAGCCCTGTTTGCAGCTCCAGGACAATCACCCCACAGCTGCTAAGGAGGCTGCCTTTTTAAAGGCCCGGATTAGCTTTGCAGCCGAACTAGGTAACAAAGTCAAACAGCACTAGCTGATGCAGACACATAAAACCCGGCTCTCACCTCACCGAGGCCAGGAACCTCGGTGACACGTACCTGCCATCGACTATGATACCTTGCACCCTCTACACACCCCCTTTGTTCAGCCCTGAGGGGTGAACACACGTGAGGCAGTGGACGCGGGACAGGGCATCTGCGTTACCCTGCAAGCGGCCTGCCCTGTGTTCCACGGAGAATTTGAAATTTTGCAGGGATAGGAACCACCTGGTGACCCGAGCATTCCTCTCCTTGGCCTGACTCATCCACTTGAGAGGGAATGGTCGGTCACCAGACGGAACCTCCTCCTAACAGGTAGTAGCGGAGAGATTCGAGTGCCCACTTGATAGCCAGGCACTCCTCTCCACTATACTATACCTGGACTCGGCGGGACTGAGCTTACGGCTCAGGAAGACAACGGGATGTTCTTCCCGTTGACCTCCTGAGACAGTACAGCACCGAGGCCTACCTCCGAGGCGTCGGTCTGTACGACGAACTCCTTGTTGAAGTCGGGTGTCACCAAAACCGGGGACCCACACAGGGCCGACTTCAAGGCCTCCTCCGCCTTCTCACTCCAGCTAACCCTCCCAGACTTTCGCCCTTCAACAGATCTGTCAATGGCGCTGCTATTGTGGCAAAGTGGGGCACAAACCTCATGTAATATCCTACAATCCCCAGGAACGACTTTACCTGCCTGGTGGTGACCGGTCGGGGCCAGTTACGAACGGCCTCTACCTTAGCTACCTGAGGTTTGATGACTCCCCGCCCGATTACATATCCCAGATATTTGGTCTCTTCCAACCCAATCGCACACTTTTTTGAATTGGCGGTTAGTCCAGCTTTCCTCAGGGCATCCACTACCGCCTGCACCTTGGGTAAATGGCTTTCCCAGTCGGTGCTGTGGATGACTACATCATCTAAGTAGGCCGAGGCGTACCGACGATGTGGTCGCAGCACTATGTCCATTAACCTTTGGAAGGTGGCGGGGCGCCATGCAGGCCAAAGGGTAACACCTTGTAGTGATACAGGCCTCGTGGGTAACAAACGCAGTTTTTCCTTAGCCGACTCCGTTAAGGGTACCTGCCAGTACCCTTTAGTGAGGTCCAGCACAGAGAAATAACGGGCTTGTCCTAAATTTTCAACAAGCTCGTCTACTCGGGGCATGGGATACGCGTCAAACTTGGATACTTCATTTAACTTGCGAAAGT
This sequence comes from Bufotes viridis, assembly GCA_033119425.1. Taxonomy (NCBI): domain Eukaryota; kingdom Metazoa; phylum Chordata; class Amphibia; order Anura; family Bufonidae; genus Bufotes; species Bufotes viridis. The sequence continues at coordinate 10,796 of JAKVIS010005986.1, forward strand.
CGTTGCAGAACCGCAACGTCCCATCCGGCTTGGGTATTAGGACTATGGGGCTGGCCCACTCACTTTTCGACTCCTCAATGACATCGAGCTTCAACATTAACTGCACTTCCTCCGCGATGGCCCGCCGCCAAGCCTCGAGTACCCGGTATGGTTTTAACCGGACCTTGGCCTGAGGCTCAGTGACGATGTCATGTCGGATGAGAGACGTGCGGCCAGGGAGGTCCGAGAACACATCCGTGTTCCGACTGATGAACTCCCTGACTTCCCTGAACTTGTTTGGAAGACAGGCTGTCTGCAATTTTTACCGTGGCTACCGCTCGCAGGCCTCGAACTGTGGGACTGGACCCTTGTCACCTAGGAGCC
>JAKVIS010005987.1:0-11153 GCA_033119425.1 Bufotes viridis
TTCCAGTATCCATGGACTTTATGGGCTTACCATTGCTTGCAATTATCTCCAGCCAGGACTCAGGTGGCTGGGCGTGAGCAGGCTGGAACTTCCAGAACTGGATTAAAGGTGGACTGCTGAATAGTGGTGACTTGCAGATCCAGTGTCCAGCAACGCTTCAAAAGGCACTCACATTGATCCGGGCGTTTTATTTTGGGACGGGACTCACATAACTGGGCATCCAGTTCGGATCCCTTTGGACCTGTTGTTCTACCTCCCGAGGGCGGTCCTCAGCCTCGAGGTGACCCGCTTAACTGCCAGCAAGTAGATTCAGTATGACCTGAACTTCCTGCAGTAGTTACAGGAAGGCCGCTTGGTTCCTAAACCCGGTCACTTGAACGTCTTCCAGGATCTCTGGGATAAACTTCTTGATACGCAGGGGGCCAGGCTTTTGAGGCAGAAGGAGTTCATCTTCCAGCATTAAGGGTTTCTCCCACTCTTCCAGTTTCCTGCAGACTTTTTCCAGGCTCTTAGTGAGGTAATTGACCTGTTCCATCAGAGCAGCTACTGTATCAGGAACTGGAGTCTGGACGGCTTAGCTGGCCCCTGGCAGGCTGGCATCCGTCAGCTTAGGATTACGGACAGAAGGCTCGGGATGGGCCACTGGTTCCGTTGGCAGATGTTGTCCCAGAATACTAATGGCCAGTTCTTTAAAGTCCAGGAAAATACTGCTAGGGTGCTGAGCCGACAACATTTTCAATTGAGTTTTTAAAGATTCGCTATTCACACCCGCAATAAATTGTTCTCTCAGAGTTTGATCCTGGGTGTGTAGCATCCCCAAGTCAGGGCAATGTGTGGAACTAACCTGGGGAATGCCAGTGATGGAGAGGCCGGCACGCTGCTCCTCTGGGGCACTCTCTGGGTTCTTGAGGGACACAGCCAGGTGGAAGGTGAGGTGCCCTTGGTGTTATAGTTTAACGTGCCTATGGCTAAGTCCCTGATATGTCGTGACGCCAGTGCCAGTAAACGGTGGCACACCGTATTTACAGTAGGAATAACAGAGGTGCAGAAAACAGAATTCAAACTTTACTGAAGACAGTGATGATACAGTAAGCAGTCTTTCCAACAGTTCCTTTGCAGACAATCAAAATTGCAGTGGTCTTACATCCAGCAAGGTTAAACAGAGGGTGATAATACAGGACTTGGAATTGCAGGTGAACCTTACTTTCTTCCTGACTCGTCCTGACTGGAATTGATGCTTCAAGGCCCCAATGCCCTACTTCTGGCTTATATCCTTGAATCTCCAGTTTATAAAGTACCTCCTCTTGGCGTTTAGTACCTCTGCTCTAGGGATTGCCTCCAGGTTGACTTCCGCTGAACTGGCCTAGGCCTGAGACATGTGGCCTTCACAGACTCCAGGGTCTGCACTGCACTAGCCTGCCTTGGCCTAGCTATATATATAAACTGCTCACCAGCTCCCCAGTGGTCCAATACCCAAATGACACCCTTCAACATTGCGGCAGGCAATTACATGAAACGCTTAAAGAACATAACAGATTGATGGTAAACGGGTGTTAAAGTGCCCGTGATACTGCATACCCCACAGCTTTAAACTGAGTACTACTGCACCTCGCACTCACAGGGTCCACCCAGCTGATTCTTTTCCTGAAAGACAAAGGAGAACATGCAGGCATACATAACCACAAATGAATGACATGCATAATTTATATCAGGTCCAGCTGGAAAAGTGGATGCTGGCGACAAGGGGCTGCCGTTCTCTTCCTTCAGGATAAAGTGAGGAACTGGGCGCTTGACCTGGCACAGCGGATGCTAGGGAATACCAGGATAGTCCATGACAATGAGTGAGTCCATAAAAGCATTATCACAGAGGCTCGCACACAGGAGTCCATCTCTGGGCAATAAACTTAAATAGGATGATGCTCACACAGAGTGTCCCCTGGGGTGTATCACAGGCAGGGCTCACGCGGGAGGAGTCCATTCTGCGCACAAACGCCAAGCAGCAATTTCCAGTAGTAACTGCCCGGGAGTGAGACACCACCAGCATAATCAAAATCCCCTAAACGGACTGGCGGACGCTCCCTGTTCATCCGGGTGGACCTTCTCAACACAGGGGTTTCCTCCTCCTTAGCACCGAGGTAGAAGGGGAGAGAGCAACAGGAGGGTCTCCACCAGTGAGACCCTGGTCAGGAACAACAGGAGCCGGAGGATCCTCTACAAGGGAGACTGGATCCGGGACATTTTGAACCGGCTCTTCCGGGAGGTGAAGGCACAGCAGGTGCCGGAGCGTGGGCACCAAATAAATTTAACCAGGGTGTGAGGAACCACTGGAGTGGTTCAGCATCAGTGAACTAGGATCCTGCCACAGCCTGCATAGGCTCCAGGCTGAGCAGAAAGTCCTGGCACAAGAGATCAGTCCGAGTCTCCAGCAGTGGGCCCCTTTGTCATGCAGAGTTTTAGGCGGTTTCTGTGAACAATTTGTAGACCCTACCTCTGGTGACCTCATAGGTATGAGTTTCAGCATTAGGGATGGCAGACACAAGATAGGGAGTTCTCTCCCATTTACTGTCCAGCTTACTGGTACGGTGATTGTTCTTCAACCACACGGTGTCCCCTACAGCCAAGGGCTCTGCATGGGCCGCCAAATCATAGTCTTTTTGTTGTCGCCTCCCGGGCACCTTCCATGCGCTCCTGGACAATTTCTTTGGCATTACAAGCGCCTTGATGTTCCGCTACCCAGTCAGTTTTAGGCAGGGGATTAATGTCATCCAGCACTTGTACATCCAGGGAATGATCTGCAGGCAATTTTACCCTGACGCCCAAACAACAGGTAGAAAGGGAGTGTATCCAGTGGAACAATGGATAGTATTATTGCACGTATACATGAGCTGTGGTAACAGGTTAGGCCAATCTCCTCTGGTCTCAGGAGGCACGGCTCTCAACATTTCAATCAGGGTCTGATTCATCTTTTCACAGAGTCCATTACCTTGTGGATGATAGGCCGTGGTCCGGACCTTTTGGCAATTGTGTAGCCGGCACAGCTCCTGGAACAGATGAGACTCAAACGCAGACCCCTGGTCGGTGAGGATCTTTTCTGGGCAGCCGTAAGGGCAGGAGGAAGTGCTTCCAGAACAATTCAGCGGTCGTCTTGGCTGTCAGGTCCTTCACAGGCACTGCTACGGCAAACTTAGTGAAATGGTCAATAATAGTCATGGCATAGGCATACCCTGAGCGACTGGGTTCTAACTTTACGTGGTCAATCGCAAACCAGTTCAAGAGGGGCGGTACTTATAATAGGTGCAGCGGTGCTCTCTGATCATGATGTTCACCTCTCTTTAGGCACAGGCTGTACATTCCCGACACCACTTCTCAATGTCCTCTCTGATTCCAACCCAGTAGAACCGCCTACGGATAGTGGCCTCAGTCTTTGAACCCCAAAATGTCCAGACTTATCATGATACATTTCTAGAACCATACCTGCATCACGACGTGGGATGAGGATCTGGTGCACTCTGTCATTTGACACTGGATCCAGGCTTCGCCGCAGCAACAGGCCTTTTGAAGGAACAGTTGTTGACGTTGCTTCCACAATTTGAGGAGTTCTGGGTCTGCGGTCTTTCGCCGAATTCTTTCAGGGGTTCTGCCACTGATGAAGAAGTCCAGCAGTTCACCGAGAACTCTACTCTCTGATTGCAACTTAATCCACTTTTCTTCTCTGGATGCAGGCTTATCAAAGGATGGTGGGTCAGAGGTTCCACTGTTGGCAGCTTGAGCTTGGTCCTGTTGAGCAAACCTGTTATAAAATGCTGGCATCTCTACATCTTCCCAGGCATCCTGTTTGTCATCTGGTGCTATCTCAGTGGGGAGCCTTGACAGGGCATCAGCATTATCGCTTGAACGGCCAGCCCGGTATTTTACAGTGAAGTCGTAATTAGCAAGGCGGAGGCCCATCTTCTGTTCTAAGGCCCCCAGTTTGGCGGTGTTCAGGTGGGCCAGAGGATTATTATCAGTGAAGGCAATAAATGGAGTGGCAGCCAAATAGTCTTTGAATTTTTCTGTTACCGCCCACACTAAGGCCAGAAACTCTAATTTGAAAGAGCTATAATTCTGATCATTCTTTTCAGCTCCCTTTAAGGACCGGCTGGCGTAAGCTATCACCCTTTCTTTCCCTTCTTGCACTTGAGCCAGCACTGCTCCCAGGCCTTTCTTACTGGCATCTGTGTAAAGGTGAAATGGTTTACTGTAATCTGGGTACCCCAGCACAGGAGGTTCAGTCAACTTCTTCTTTAACAACTGAAATGCAACCTCCCTTTCTTCATTCCATTCTATGGGGATAGGAGTCTTTGGGCTCTTTTTTGGTTGCCCCTCAGAAGTTCCTGAATTGGATCCGCTATTTGAGCGAAGTGGGGATAAAGCGCCGGTAGTAGCCAGCGAAGCTAAGGAAACTCCTCACTTCCTTCACTGTAGTGGGGACCGGCCAATTTCGGACAGCAGCCAACTTATCAGGATCAGGCTGGACCCCTCTGCACTTACAACATGTCCCAAGTATTTTACAGCAGGTTTCAGCAGGTGACATTTGGACGGTTTAATCTTGAGGCCGTATTTAATAAGGATTTCAAACACCTCAGCTAGATGCTTTAAATGGTCCTCATACGTTTTAGAGTAGATGATAACGTCATCCAGGTATAACAGCACCGTCTCAAAGTTCTTATGGCCTAAGCACCGCTCCATTAATCTTTGAAAGGTCCCGGGGCATTACACAGTCCAAATGGCATGCAATTAAATTCAAACAGGCCCATAGGGGTGGTGAAAGCAGTCTTTTCCTATCTTCAGGGGCCATGGGCACTTGCCAATATCCGCTGGTTAAATCTAAGGTGGAGAAGTAGGCGGAGGAGCCTAGAGCAGTTAGAGACTCTCAATACGCGGCAATGGGTAAGCATCTTTGTGAGTGATCTGATTTATCTTTCTATAGTCTACACAAAACCGGATGCCACCATCTTTCTTTTTACTAAAAACCAGGGGGCAGCCCAGGGACTACGACTGTCCCGGATTACGCTTGAGTCTTTCATTTCTTGGATCATCTCTTTAACAGTTTGGTAGGAAGTTGGTGGTATGGGTCTATACTCTCTTTAATGGGAGGATGAGAGCCAGTGGGTATGGTGTGTTGGATAACACTGACCTCTCCATAGTCCGTTGCATGCTTACTGAAGGCTTGATGATGTTGCTTTACTAGGTTCAGGAGTCCCTCTAGTTGATGCTGCGGGGTAGCTTCGTCCCCGACATGGAGTTCCTTCCACCAGGGCACTGGAGAGTCGTCCGCAGGAAGAGGTCCTCGAGTGGCAGCTGATGGCTTCTCGGTGACAGGCAGGCGGATGACATCCTGGAAGGAAACCTGGGAAAGCTGGGCAACAGGACAGTGCTTAGTAAGCACAGCAGGATGATCGCTGAGGTTAATCAGACGGACAGGTACTTTACCTTGGGAGACGGTCGCCAGGCACTTGGCAGCTCTCACATATGGGTAGTTCTCCATCTGGACAGGTTCCACCAGGGCCGGATAGTCTTGGCCCTGGACTCCCAGGACAGCACGGCACCACAGGAGGGTTTGAGAGTTTGGAGGTAGAGTCACTGGTCTATTATCACCGATCCTGGCGGTGCAGATCTCTCCTTTTCATTTGCAAACCTCTGCTGAGCACACAGTACGCTGATGGTCTTTTGGAGGACCTTCTTGAGGCGGAGGAAGCTGCAGGCAGGGGACTGATGGAGAGCTTCAAGGACCTCAGGGTAGCAATTTTTGAAAACATTAGTCCCAACAATCACAGGGTGGCCCCTTTATCCCTCGGTTTGTACCACAATCACTCCTTGCTGTGGTAAAGTGGCTTCACCCACTTGGAGCGTGGGTTCCCAGTATCCATGGACCTTTATGGGCTTACCATTGCTTGCAATTATCTCCAACCAGGACTCAGGTGGCTGGGTAAGCAGGCTGGAACTCCAGAACTGATTAAAGGTGGACTGCTGAATAGTGGTGACTTGAGATCCAGTGTCCAGCAACGCTCAAAAGGCACTCCATTGATCCGGACGTTTATTTTGGGACGGGACCCCACATAACGGGCATCCAGTTTGGATCCCTTGGACCTGTTGTTCTACCTCCCGAGGGGCGGTCCTCAGCCTCGAGGGTGACTCCGTTTAACTGCCAGCAAGTAGATTCAGTATGACCCAACTTCTTGCAGTAATTACAGGAAGGTCGCTTACGGTTCCTAAACCGGTCACTTGAACGTCTTCCAGGATCTCTGGGATAAACTTCTTGATACGCAGGGGGCCAGGCTTTTGAGGCAAAAGGAGTTCATCTTCCAGCATTAAGGGTTTCTCCCACTCTTCCAGTTTCCTGCAGACTTTTTTCCAGGCTCTTAGTGAGGTAATTGACCTGTTCCATCAGAGCAGCTACTGTATCAGGAACTGGAGTCTGGGCGGCTTGGCTGGCCCCTGGCAGGCTGGTATCCGTCAGCTTGGGATTACGGACAGGAGGCTCAGGATGGGCCACTGGTTCCGTTGGCAGATGTTGTCCCAGAATACTGATGGCCAGTTCTTTAAAGTCCAGGAAAACACTGTTAGGGTGCTGAGCCGACAACATTTTCAATTGTGTTTTTAAAGATTCGCTATTCACACCCGCAATAAATTGTTCTCTCAGAGTTTGATCCTGGGTGTCAACCTCTCTAGGGTCTATATGAATGACAGCCCTCCAGGCCTCTTGGAGGGATAAAGCAAAATCACGAAGTGACTCACCAGGCTTTTGTTTCTTGCTGAAGAAGCGCATCTTTATTTCAGACACCGTCCTGACTTCAAAGGTAGTGCTGAGGCGGTCAAAGATCTGCTCTATGGTGCTCCTCTCAGAACTGGGCCAGGACATGACTTCTCGACGGGCCGCTCCTTCCAACTGGGCTAACAGAATCTCCATTTGCTGCTCCGGGTTAATAGGATAGAGTCGGAACAGAGCCAGGATTTTGTCTTGAAAGTCTTTTAAATTATGAGCCTCCCGGCATAACGGGGAAACCATGGAGCCCCAAAGTAGTATGGCATCGCCAGCGGCATCATGTTGACAGGCGTAATACCGTTGGTGGCCACTGGCTCCCTGGGGCAGGCTGCTCGGCTGCTTCTGAGTCCGACATGATGCAGATTATTTGGTTGAGCGGTCCCTTTAAGAGGTAGCGATAGGTCCGATGTCGCGCCGGCGGGGTTACTGGCCGGTGAGCGCGACCGATGGGCAGAGTCCAGTATCCCCTTTTGGGCCTTGTTAACCAGGCGACCCTCTCCGGTGTCGGATTATTTCTCCCAGGAGTTGGTACTTACTCCGGTGCAGGCGGTCCAAATCTCGCGAGATCCGGAAGGACGTCTTCGGGAATCCCTTGCGCAGCGTGCCTTCCCGCGAGGACGTCGGGGCTGGAGGGGCGGAGCTCGGACTTGCTCCGACGGGGAACAGCGCTCATGCTCTTCTAAGTCCAAGGTAGGTGGAGTCCAGCTTGGGAAATTTGAATAAAGTGGTGACGCTTGCAGAGTCTGGCGCTAAGCTTTCCGCCAGCGATGAGTAGTGATGGCGCAGTAGATAAGTCCACAGTTCAGGCGGCCATCTTGGGCGCCATGATGCATCAATTCAATGACAGCAAGCAGCGGTAGTGAAACAGCATAAAAGTCCACAAAATGCACTTTGAAGTGGCGATTTTCTTCCTCTTGATAGCGCAACACTGCACAGCGCTTTCTGGAGGTTTTTGGGACACTTTTCTGCACGTTTTAGGTCCGCAAAGTTCACTTCAAATAAACAGGCGTTTTGTCACTTGGCAAACTGGTTAAGGCACAAAGTTCACGCTTTTGCTCACAGTCCGTAAAACGTGCGTATCCTGTTCGTGACGCCAAAATGTAGCATCCCCAAGTCAGGGCAATGTGTGGAACTAACCTGGGGAATGCCAGTGATGGAGAGGCCGGCACGCTGCTCCTCTGGGGCACTCTCTGGGTTCTTGAGGGACACAGCCAGGTGGAAGGTGAGGTGCCCTTGGTGTTATAGTTTAACGTGCCTATGGCTAAGTCCCTGATATGTCGTGACGCCAGTGCCAGTAAACGGTGGCACACCGTATTTACAGTAGGAATAACAGAGGTGCAGACTGGTAACTTGAAAACAGAATTCAAACTTTACTGAAGACAGTGATGATACAGTAAGCAGTCTTTCCAACAGTTCCTTTTGCAGACAATCAAAATTGCAGTGGTCTTACATCCAGCAAGGTTAAACAGAGGGTGATAATACAGGACTTGGAATTGCAGGTGAACCTTACTTTCTTCCTGACTCGTCCTGACTGGAATTGATGCTTCAAGGCCCCAATGCCCTACTTCTGGCTTATATCCTTGAATCTCCAGTTTATAGAGTACCTCCTCTTGACGCTTAGTACCTCTTTGCTCTAGGGATTGCCTCCAGGTTGACTTCTGCTGAACTGGCCTAGGCCTGAGACATGTGGCCTTCACAGACTCCAGGGTCTGCACTGCACTAGCCTGCCTTGGCCTAGCTATATATATAAACTGCTCACCAGCTCCCCCAGTGGTCCAATACCCAAATGACACCCTTCAACATTGCTGCAGGCAATTACATGAAACGCTTAAAGAACATAACAGATTGATGGTAAACGGGTGTTAAAGTGCCCGTATACTGCAGGTGTCAACCTCTCTAGGGTCTATATGAATGACTGCCCTCCAGGCCTCTTGGAGGGATAAAGCAAAATCACGGAGTGACTCACCAGGCTTTTGTTTCTTACTGAAGAAGCGCATCTTTATTTCAGACACAGTCCTGACTTCAAAGGTAGTGCTGAGGCGGTCAAAGATCTGCTCTATGGTACTCCTCTCAGAACTGGGCCAGGACATGACCTCTCGGCGGGCCGCTCCTTCCAACTGGGCTAACAGAATCTCCATTTGTTGCTCCGGGTTGATAGGATAGAGCCGAACAGAGCCAGTGAGTTTGTCTTGGAAGTCTTTTAAATTATGAGCCTCCCCGGCGTAGCGGGAAACCATGGGGCCCCAAAGTAGTATGGCATCGCCAGCGGCATCATGTTGGCAGGCGCAATACTGTTGGTGGCCACTGGCTCCCTGGGGCAGGCTGCTCTGCTACTTCTGAGTCCGACATGGTGCAGATTAATTGGGTGCGCGGTCCCTTTAAGAGGTAGCGACAGGTCCGATGTCACGCTGGCGGGGTTACTGGCCGGTGAGTGCAATCAGTGGAAAGAGTCCGGTGTCCCCTTTTCGGGCCTTACTAACCAGGTGACTCCTCCGGTGTAGAATTATTTCACCCAGGAGTTTGTACTTACTCCGGTGCAGGCAGTCCAAGTCTCGCGAGATCCGGAAGGACGCCTTCGGAATCCTTGCGCAGCGCCCTTCCCGCGAGGACGTCGGGCCGGAGGGGCGGAGTTTCGGACTCACTCCGACGGGGAACAGCGTCTGTGTTCTTCCAGACCCAAGGTAGGTGGAGTCCAGCTTGGAAAATTTGAATAAGGCGGTGACGCTGCAAAGTTTGGCGCTAAGTTTTCCCGCCAGCAAGGAATAGTGATGGCACAGTAGATAAGTCCACAGTTCAGGCGGCCATCTTAGGCGCCATGATGCCGCTATTCAGTGACAGCAAGCAGGATTGTAAAAAGTCCACAAAAACACACTTTGAAGTGGCGATTTTCTTCCTCTTGATAGCGCAACACTGCACAGCGCTTTCTGGAGGTTTTTGGGACACTTTTCTGTACGTTTTAAGTCCGCAAAGTTTACTTCAAATAAACAGGCGTTTTGTCACTTGGCAAACTGGTTAAGGCACAAAGTTCACTTTTTGCTCACAGTCCGTAAAAACGTGCGAATCCTGTTCGTGACGCCAAAATGTAGCATCCCCAAGTCAGGGCAATGTGTGGAACTAACCTGGGGAATGCCAGTGATGGAGAGGCCGGCACGCTGTTCCTCTGGGGCACTCTCTGTTCTGAAGGGACACAGCCAGGTGCAATGTGAGGTGCCCTTGGTGTTGTAGTTTAACGTGCCTATGGCTAAGTCCCTGATGTTTCGTGACGCCAGTGCCAATAAACGGTGGCACACCGTATTTATAGTAGGAATAATAGAGGTGCAGACTTGTAGCTTGAAAACAGAATTCCAACTTTACTGAAACAGTGGCAATACAGAAGGCAACCTCTTAAAACAGTTCTTGTTGCAGACAATAGACTTTTTGTACAGTCGCAGTTACAGCAGGCTTACATCCAGCAAGGTAAAATAGAGGGTAAAATAACAGGACTTTGAATTGCAGGTGAACCTTACTTTCTTCCTGGCTTGTCCTGACTGGCAATTATTCTTCAAGGCCCCAATGCCCTACTTCTGGCTTATATCCTTGAATCTCCAGTTTACAGTGTACCTCCTCTTGACATTTCAGTACCTCTTGCTCTAGGGATTGCCTCTGCTTGACTTCTGCTGACTTGCTTAGGCCCGAGACATGTGGCCTTCACAGACTCCAGGGTCTGCACTAACACTAGCCTGCCCTGGCCTAGCTATATATACATCCCTGCTCAACAGTTCCCTAGTGGTCTAACACCTACATCACAACCCTCACATTACTGCAGGCAATTATATGAAACCACTTAAAGGGACATAACAGATTGGTAGTAAACGGGTATTAAAGTGCCCGTGATACTGCACATGGAATGTCTTCCACCGGCTGGGGGAAGGGGCTAGTGGACGCCCCTGAAAACCGGTGGGAGCAGAGTCTTCAAACAGAATAAGAGACTGCTGCATAACTTGGAGGCTCAGCCAGTTTCCTGATATGCATGGGGGTGACTGACAGACTGATGGGGCTTGGTTTTCAGGTGCCACCTGTGCGCTCCGCAGAAGACTGGGCGGAAGACAATGTGGTGAACGTGCTGGAAGCACTGTCGGCCACCCAACCGACTCAATGCCTGTACCTGCTCAGGCCTTACCATCCTCATAACGGCATTGGGCCCCACCAAATATCGCTGCAAATTCTGGCCGGCTACTTGAGGGAGTTGGTTCACTACTTTGTGCGCCTGAGGCCGAACGGCCACGCCCTCTGCCAGCAAACAGAGGCTCCACGGACACCACCATGACCGCGTCTCACCTTAATAGAATAGCTTCTCATTGTTGCGATT
>JAKVIS010005988.1:0-11039 GCA_033119425.1 Bufotes viridis
CCCCATTTCGGAAAGTAGACACCCGAGGTGTTCACTGAGGGGCATAGTGATCCGTCTGAGGTTTATTTATTTTTTTGCAGAAGTTAGCAGAAATTGAAACTTTTTTTTTTTCTCAGAAAGTGTCATTTTCCGCTAACTTGTGAAAAAAATGAAATGATACATGAACTCACCATGCCCCTCCGCGAATACTTTCAGGTGTCTTCTTTCTAAAATGAGTGTCATTTGGGGATATTTATACTATCCTGGCATTCTAGCACCTGAAGAAACATGACAGAGTGCTCAGAAAGTCAGAGCTGCTTCAAAATGCCGAAATTCACTTTTTTGCACCATAGTTTGTAAACGCTATAACTTATACCCAAACCAATAAATATACACTTATTGGATTTTTTTTTTATCAAAGACATGTAGAACAATAAATTTTGGGAAAAATTTATATAGAAGTGTAGTTTTAAAAAAATTACAACAAAGAAAGTGAAAAATGTCATTTTTGCAAAAATGTCGGTAATTTTTGATTAATAGCAAAAAAAGTAAAAATGTCAGCAGCAATGAAATACCACCAAATGAAAGCTCTATTAGTGAGGAAGAAAGGCCCTTTCACACGGGCGGGATTTTCGCGCGGAGTGCAATGCGTGAGGAGGGCGCATTGCACCCGCACTGAATCCTGACCCATTCAGTTCTATGGGGCTGTGCACATGGCGGTGATTTTCACGCATCACTTTTGCGTTGCGTGAAAATCGCAGCATGTTCTATATTCTGCGATTTTCACGCAGCGCAGGCCCCATAGAAGTGAATGGGGATGCGGGAAAATCGCAAGCATCCGCAATCATGTGCGGATGCGTTGCGATTTTCCGCATGGTTGCTAGAGATACGATCGGGATGGGGACCCGATCGTTATTATTTTCCTTTATAACATAGTTATAAGGGAAAATAATCGCATTCTAATTACAGAATGCAATGTTCCCGGGCTTTAAAGGGTTAAAAATAATAAGAGTTAACTTACCTTCTCCCATTATGCAGCGCAGAGCCCCAGAGCGTCGTCTCTCTTGATAGTTTGGCTGCTTGAGGACCTGTGGTGACGTCACAGGGTCACATGGTCCAATCATAGAAGCATTTGAGTGGACCATGTGACCCATGTGATCCTGTGACATCACGGCAGGTCCTTCATCGAGACAACAGATGTTCGATGAAGGACCTGCCGTGATGTCACAGAGATCACATGGATCACATGGTCCACTCAAATGCTCTATGATTGGACCATGTGACCCTGTGGCGTCACACAGGTCTCTCAAGCAGCAAACTATCAAGAGAGACTGACGTTCTGAGCTCTCGTACAATGGGAGAAGGCTGAGTTGCTCTTTATTATTTTTAACCCTTTAAAGCCCGAGACATTGCATTCTGTAATTAGAATGCGATTATTTCCCTTATAACTATGTTATAAAGAAAATAATTACACATACAGAATACTCATCCCGAAACCAGACTTCAGTGATGAAGTCTGACTTCGGGTCTGGGTACCAAGCATGCGGATTTTTTCACGCGCGTGCTCAACGCACTACAAACGTTAGCACACGCGCGGAAAAATCGCGGCGATTCCCGCAACGCACCCGCATCTTATCCGGGCGTCAAACATGACGCCCGTGTGCAAGAGGCCAAAAGGAGGTAAAATTCATTTGGGTGGTAAGTTGCATGACGGAGCAATAAACGGTGAAAGTAGTGTAGTGCGGAATTGTAAAAAGTGGCCTGGTCATTAAGGGGGTTTAAGCTAGGCGGGCTGAAGTGGTTAAAATGCCAGAAGTCTAGCAAGCAAAATGGGGAGCTGCAGGCTATGGTACTAGGGGAACACATAGATGTAGTTGGTGTGGCTGAAACATGGCTTCTCATGATTGGGCTGTTAATATTCATAGTATGTGCCTGTATGTGAGGAGAGATATAAAGGCGAAAGTGAAAGAGGTATATTTGGGTGATGATAGTGAAGATGTTGAAACCTTATGGGTAGAATTACAAAGGGAGATGAACACTGAAAAAAATAATACTTGGTGTAATCTATGGACCCCCAAACATCACAGATGAGATGGTACTGTTCAAGAAACACTAGGTAATAGTAACCACAATAAAATTATATTCCCCCTGAACTGTAAGAAGCAAACTCTGGCTGGTAGACCAAAAATACTGAATTTTAAAAAGGCAAATTTCCCCAGGTTGAGGGCAGCATTTCAGGGCATAGACTGGGAGCAGCTACTGTCAGATAGTAATACAGAGGATATTTACATAGTTACATAGTTAATACGGTTGAAAAAAGACATAAGTCTATCAAGTTCAACCAAAGGATAAGTGGGGATGCGAATCCCAGTAGGAAGTGATACTCAGATTTCTACACGTTTTCATAAGCATTAATGTTGTTTACTTTTAAGAATTCATCTAAACGCTTTTTAAGACTGTCCATTGCTCCTGCTGTGACCACGTCCTGAGGAAGATATGGTCCAAAATATGTTAAATAAGGTAAATGTGAACAAGGTATCCGGGTCCAGGTGAATTACACCCAAGAGTGCTTAAAGAGCTCAGTTCAGTCATTGCTTTGCCCCTGTTTATAATGTTTAAAGATTCTCTAGGTACTGGTACAGTGCCAAGTGATTGGCGCAAGGCAAGGATCTAGGTCCTCCACAGGTAATTATAGACCTATAGGCTTGGAAAGTATAGTCTGTAATTGGATTGAAAACTGGCTAAAGGACCATGTCCAGAGAGTTGTGGTCAATTATTCCTATTCAGAATGGTCCCTGGTTATAAGTGGTGTACCCCAAGGTTTAGTGCTGTGCCCTCTATTATTTAATTTAATTATTAATGATATCGAGGAAAGGATTAATAGCACCATTTCTATTTTTGCAGATGACACTAAGCTATGTAGTACTGTGCAGTCTATGGAAGATGTCCATAAAATACAAGCTGACCTGAACAAACTTGGCAAATGAAATTCAATGTGGATAAATGTAAAGTTATGCATCTTGGTAGTAATAATTTCTGTGCTTCATATGTCCTATGGGATGTAACACTGGGGGAGTCACTTATAGAGAAGGATTTGGGTGTCCTTGTAGATGGTAGATTAAATAACAGAATACAATGTCAATCAGCTGCTTCTAAGGCCACCAGGATATTGTCACGCATTAAACGAGGCATGGACTCACGGGGCAGGGATGTAATATTACCACTTTACAAAGCTTTGGTGCAGCCTCATCTGGAATATGCAGTTCAGTTCTGGGCACCAAGTCCAATTTATGTATGAGATAGCAAAGATGATTGTCTATAAAATGATGGTCGTCTCACGTTCGAAACTGTAGTGGATGGTGAGATATGGAGCCTGAAAGTCAAGAGTTCAAAACATTGTTACCCTTTTGCTCATCAGTGTAAATAATATAATTAGCCCTTATGCTAGTGACTGTAATATCCCAAATAAAATAAATAAAAGGCAACCATACCATTAATAGTAATATTTTAACCCGTCATCTCATCATTAAAGGGGTTTTCTGAGACCTAAATACTGATGACCTATCCTCTGTATCTGATCAATGGGGGTCCGACACCCAGGACCACTGCCAATCAGTTTTTTGAGGAGGAAGCAGTGCTCGCAGTAGTGCTGTGACCTTCTCCAGCTTCCCCTAGGCCAAGTGACATCATGTTCATTGGTCACATGCCCTATATACAGCTCAGTCTCAGAGTTAATAGGGCTGAGCTGTGATACCAAGCATAGCACATATACAATGTACAGTGCTGTGCTTGGTAAGCTGTGAGAAGTGCTGAAGTGATTTCAGGAGCGCCAGTACCTTCTCAAACAGCTGATTGGCAGGTGTCCCACATGTCAGACCCCCACTGATCAGATACTGATGACTTATCCAGAGGATAGGTCATCAGTATTTAAGTTTTGGAAAACCCCTTTAAATATAAGTGTGGTTACCAGAAACTAACGGTAGACACAAGGAGCACGATCCCACTCAGACCTCTATGTGATTTATCATGTAGATTCTTCCAGAAACTGAATAAATCATAAAGTGAAGCCTTGAATATAGATGGTCATATCAAAATAATAAGTTTCAGGTGCTACTTAACCACTTCAGCCCCCCTAGCTTAAACACCCTTAATGACCAGGCCACTTTTTACAATTCCGCACTACACTACTTTCACCGTTTATTGCTCCGTCATGCAACTTACCACCCAAATGAATTTTACCTCCTTTTCTTCTCACTAATAGAGCTTTCATTTGGTGGTATTTCATTGTTGCTGACATTTTTACTTTTTTTGCTATTAATAAAAATTTAACGACATTTTTGCAAAAAAATGACATTTTTCACTTTCTGTTGTAAAATTTTTCAAAAAAAACTACATTTGTATGTAAAATTTTCTCTAAATTTATTGTTCTACATGTCTTTGATAAAAAAAAATTCAATAAGCGTATATTTATTGGTTTGGGTAAAAGTTATAGCGTTTACAAACTATGGTGCAAAAAAGTGAATTTCGGCATTTTGAAGCAGCTCTGACTTTCTGAGCACCTGTCATGTTTCTTCAGGTGCTAGAATGCCAGGAAAGTATAAATACCCCCAAATCACACCATTTTAGATAGAAGACACCCCAAAGTATTCGCGGAGGGGCTTGGTGAGTTCATGTATCATTTCATTTTTTCACAAGTTAGCGGAAAATGACACTTTCTGAGGAAAAAAAATATATAATAAAGTTTCCATTTCTGCTAACTTCTGGCAAAAAAAAAAAATCTCAGACGGGCTCACTATGCCCCTCTGTGAATACCTTAGGGTGTCTACTTTCCGAAATGGGGTCATTTGTGGGGTGTGTTTACTGTTCTGGCATTTTGGGCGGGGCTAAATTGTGAGCAGCCATGTAAAACCTAAAGGTACTCGTTGGAATTTGGGCCCCTTTGTGCACCCAGGCTGCAAAAAGTGTCACTCATGTGGTATCGCCGTACTCAGGAGAAGTAGGGCAATGTGTTTTAGGGTGTATTTTTACATATACCCATGTTGGAGTGAGAGAAATATCTCTGTAAACTGACAACTTTGTATAAAAAAATTAAAAGTTGTCATTTACAGAGATATTTCTCACACCAACATGCTGTATATATAAAATACACCCCAAGCTCATTGCTACTCTCCTGACTGCGAGATACCACATGTGTGGACTTTTGCAGCCTGGAATGCACTAAAGGCCCTAAAACAATGAGTACCTTTAGTATTTCACAGGAGCATTTTTACGCATTTGGATTCCAGACTTCTTCTCACGCTTTAGGGGCCCCTAAAATGCCAGGGCAGTATAAATACCCCACATGTGACCCCATTTTAGAAAGAAGACACCCCAAGGTATTCCGTGAGGGGTATGGTGAGTTCATGTAAAATGTTATTTTTGTCACAAGTTAGTGGAATATGAGACTTTGTAAAAAACAAAATAAAAAAAAAAATATATATCAATTTCCGCTAACTTGTGCCAAAAAAAAATTTCTGTGAACTCGCCATGCCCCTCACAGAATACCTTGGGGTGTCTTCTTTCCACAATGGGGTCACTTGTGGGGTATTTATACTGCCCTGGCATTCTAGGGAACCTAAAGCGTGAGAATCCAAATGCGTAACAATGCCCTGTGAAATCCTAAAGGTACTCATTGGAATTAGGGCCCTTTGCGCATCTTGGCTGCAAAAAGTGTCACACATGTGGTACCGCCGTACTCAGGAGAAGTAGGGCAATGTGTTTTGAGGGTGTATTTTTATATATTCCCATGCTGGGTGAGAGAAATATCTCTGTAAATGACAACTTTTTAAATTTTTTATTCAAAGTTGTCAATTTACAGAGATATTTCTCTCACAGCTATGAGTATATGTAAAAATACACCCCAAACTTGCCCTACTTCATCTGAATGCGGCGATACCATAAGTGACACTTTTGCAACCAAATGCAAAAGACCCAAATTCAATGAGTACCTTTAGGAGAGGGCATTTTTACGCATTTTCTTCTGCACTTTAGGGCCCCTAAAATGCCAGGGCAGTATAAATACCCACATGTGACCCCATTTTGGAAAGAAGACAGCCCAAGGTATTCCATGAGGGGCATGGCGAGTTGATAGAAAAAAATTTTTGGCACAAGTTAGTGGAAATTGATTTTTTATAGTTTTTCTCACAAAGTCTCCCTTTCCGCTAACTTTTGACAAAAGTTTAATTTTTCATGGACTCACTATGCCCCTCAGCGAATACCTTGGGGTGTCTTCTTTCCAAAATGGGGTCACATGTGGGGTATTTATACTGTCCTGGCATTTTAGGGGCCCTAAAGCGTGAGAAGAAAAATGCGTAAAAATGCCCTCCTAAAAGTTACTCATTGGAATTTGGGCCCCTTTGCGCATCTTGGCTGCAAAAAGTGTCACACATGTGGTATCGCCGTACTCAGGAGAAGTAGGGCAATGTGTTTTGGGGTGTATTTTTACATATACCCATACTGTGTGAAGAAATATCTCTGTAAATTGACAACTTTGAATAAAAAAATTTAAAAAGTTGTCATTTACAGAGATATTTCTCACACAAAGTAATAGGTATATATAAAATACACCCCAAGCTACATTACCTCTCTCTAGTCTGGCGATCATGTGTGCCACTTTTGCAGCCAAATGCTCAAAGAGCCCTAAAACCAATGAGTACCTTTAGGATTTCACGGGGCATTTTTACGCATTTGGATTCTCACGCTTTAGGACCCCTAAAATGCCAGGGCAGTATAAATACCCCACAAGTGACCCCATTGTGGATAGAAGACACCCCAAGGTATTCCGTGAGGGGCATGGCGAGTTCACAGAAAAAAAAATTTTGGCACAAGTTAGAGGAAATTGATTTTTATTTTTATTTTTACAAAGTCTCATATTCCACTAACTTGTGACAAAAATAAAATTTTACATGAACTCGCCATACCCCTCACGGAATACCTTGGGGTGTCTTCTTTCTAAAATGGGGTCACATGTGAGGTGTTTGTACTGCCCTGGGATTTGAGGGTCTCCGCGGTCATTACACGTATGGCCAGCATTAGGAGTTTCTGCGATTCTCCGTATATTGACCATACGGGTAATGAGATTTTTCCGTTCAGCCGCTGCGCTGAAAAAAAAAAAAATGAAGCGGCACAGATTTATTCATTCGCATCAATCAATGTGGATGAAAAAATCTCTGCCAAAATCAGTGACTGCGGTGCGGTGGGCTGGGCGCTAGCTACCTAACAAGTAGCTAACTAACTGGCGGTGATAAGGGACCCTTATGCCCCATTCACACGTCCGCAATTCTGTTTGCGGAGCGAGGTGCGGACCCATTCATTTCTATGGGGACAGACTTTGTCCTGCTCGGATCGGAATTACGGATCGCGCTTCGAGTCTGCACTTCCGTTCCGCAAAAATATAGAACATGTCCTATTTTTGTCTGCAATTGCGGACAAGAAAAAGCATTTTCTATATAGTTCTGGCAATGTGCGGATCTGCAAAATGCAGAAAGCACATTGCCGGTGTCCGTGTTTTGAGGATCTGTGGATCCGCAGATCCGCGGATCTGATCCGCGGATCCGTGAATCCACGGATCCGCAAAACACATTTGGACGTCTGAATGGAGCCTTACAAGGGGTGTGATCAATGACAGGGGGGTGATCAGGGGGTCTAGATGGGGTGATCAAGGGGTTAACAAGGGGTTAATAGGTGAGGGGGTGGGGGGGGTTAGTGTAGTGTTTGGTGCAACTTTACATAGTTACCTGGTCCTCTGGTGGTCGATCCCAGCAAATGGGACCACCAGAGGACCAGGTAGCAGCTATATCAGACGCTGTTCACAAAACAGCGTCTGATATACTGTTTGATGCGATTTATATCGCATCTACAGCCTGCCAGCGATGGATCATCGCTGGCAGGCTGTGGTCACTCCTGAGACGCCCGCTACTGTGAACGCGCGCGCGCGTGCGCGCGCGTTCACAGGAAATCTCGCGTCTCGCGAGATGACGCAGATCTGCGGCGCCCCCGAACAGCCCGACCGCCGCGAGAACGCAGTTGTGCGTTAGGCGGTCGGGAAGTGGTTAAAGCATGGCACCCGAAAAGGCGCTGCGGCATTCGCTCTGCTCATCAATCACAGTGCCTTACATAGTATAGCGGCTGTGCTTGGTATCGCGGCTTAGGCCCATTCAGGGCTGGACTGGGACAAAAAATAGGCCCGGGCATTTTTGACTGAGCAGCCCAATCACATGACGCCCAACAGGCCCCACCCCTTGCAGTCTAGGGGCGGAGCCAAAACCGGAAGCACAATTGAGGGGCAGGGCCAGCCACCAGTAAGATAGGAAGGCTTCAGCCAACACACAAGCTTTGCAACAACCAACATACAGACCTTGCAACAATATAGGAAGCTACAGAAAAGTCTTATAATATCCTCAGTGGGTCTTAACCTCCCCATCCTCCACACCCTGTACAGGTCAGTGCCCCCGAAATAGCACTCACAGTTCTCCAGCAACTCTGCAAATACCACCAATTCCGTACACAGGCGGACCACAACACCACCTCACTGACAGCTTTTTCCTGTAGGCCCTCTATAATGTGCCAGTAGCCAATAGGCCCCCAATAATCTGCCAGTAGCCAATAGGCCCCCTATAATCTGCCAGTAGCCAATAGGCCCCTATATTGTGCCAGTAGCCATAGGTCCCCCTATAATGTGCCAGTATGATAGGCCCCCTATAATGTGCCAGTAGCCAAAGGCCCCTATAATGTGCCAGTATGATAGCCCCCATTATAATGTGCCAGTAGCCAATAGCCCCCTATAATGTGCCAGCAGCCAATAGCCCCCTATAATGTGCCCAGTAGCCAATAGGCCCCTCTATAATCTGCCAGTAGCCATAGGCCCCCTATAATCTGCCAGTAGCCCTGGGCCCCTATAATCTGCCAGTAGCCATAGGCCCCCTATGTTGTGCCAGTGGCCATAGGTTCCCCCTATAATGTGCCAGTATGATAGGCCCCCTATAATGTGCCAGTAGCCAATAGGCCCCTATAATGTGCCAGTATGATAGCCCCACTATAATGTGCCAGTAGCCAATAGGCCCCCTATAATTTGCCAGTAGCCAATAGGCCCCCTATAATCTGCCAGTAGCCATAGGCCCCCTATGTTGTGCCAGTAGCCATAGGTCCCCCTATAATGTGCCAGTATGATAGGTCCCTATAATCTGCCAGTAGTAATAGGCCCCTTTAATCTGCCAGTATCCATAGGCCCCCCTATATTGTGCCAGTAGCCAATAGCCCCCAATAATCTGCCAGTAGCCAATTGGCCCCCCTATAATCTGCCCGTAGCCAATAGGCCCCTATATTGTGCCAGTAGCCATAGGTCCCCCTATAATGTGCCAGTATGATAGGCCCCTATAATGTGCCTAGTAAAGGCCCCCTATAATGTGCCAGTGTGATAGCCCCCATTATAATGTGCACTTAGTAGCTCAATAGCCCCCTATAATGTGCCAGTAGCCAATAAGCCCCTCTATAATCTGCCAGTAGCCATGGGCGGCCCTTATAATCTGCCAGTAGCCCTGGGCCCCCTATAATCTGCCAGTAGCCATAGGCCCTATGTTGTGCCAGTAGCCATAGGTTCCCCCTATAATGTGCCAGTGTGATAGGCCCCCTATAATGTGCTAGTAGCCAATAGGCCCCCTATAATGTGCCAGTATGATAGCCCCCACTATAATGTGCCAGTAGCCAATAGGCCCCCTATAATATGCCCAGTAGCCAATAGGCCCCCTATAATCTGCCAGTAGCCATAGGCCCCCTATGTTGTGCCAGTAGCCATAGGTCCCCCTATAATGTGCCAAGTATGATAGGCCCCCTATAATGTGCCAGTAGCCAATTAGCCCTATAATGTGCCAGTATGATAGCCCCTATAATCGTGCGGCGCCCGGGTATACAACACCGGCGTGAGGCCCATGAGCAAGAGGGAACTCTCCCAAAGAATTTTGGAAGACTTCAAGAGACCCCTGGAGGTATGACACTGAAAACGGCTTTCCTATTAACTTCCCCAACAATTTTAGAGATACGGCCTCTACTACATTTCTGACAGATATTGTGTATATCCTTTTCCTTCTTTTAATTGATTGCTGTTACATTTTCCTTGGGCTCTATTAGATGGGGGTAACAGTCACTTAATGAACCCCATCACCACTATTAATGAAATAAAATAACGAACCCATTATCAAACGAATAAATAAATATATGATGTATGTATTTAACACATCAAGCCACTCTTACAAGTATATTGAATGGAAAATAATAACATAATGAGCACACTTATATGCTAGACACATAACTTTACATCGTGTTGATTTTCACCAGAACTTATTTCTGCTATTATCTAAATTTTATTATATTATTTTATTTTATTGTATTATTGATTTTATTATTACTGTCAGTGTTATCTCATCATTGTATATTATCCTTGTATGTCTTTTAATGGATGTTTTATATGTGCCCTATAACTGACAGATTTGTGATATTACCAACATCCAATCCACCATATTGTTCTACTATTGACGCTTTATTATTTACTTCATTTATTGATCCATCCAAGTGTATAGATCATGTTATAATAGATTTATTTTTATTTTTATTTTAAATTTCTACATTCCTTCTCTTTATATGAGACTCCTGATGAAGGAGGCTTATTAACCTCCGAAACGCGTTGGGCCAGTGTTCTTTCCAATAAAATCCTTTGACCAGACGCCTGCCTGGGCTACCAGCTACTTGGACAATTCCTACATGCGACCCTTCTGGCCAGGGGGCTTAGACACAGGTGTCTTGAGCTTTATCCTGTGTCCACCCCTCGTGAAGTGAGTACGAGTCATCATTGAAGAGATATCTTACCCCCATCTCTATATCACTGACCGCTCACCTGGGTCTCCTTTACTGTTCTCTTCCTTGAGTTTATTGTACCACTTTTTGTTTATTATATATTCTTCTATCCATCCCAGAATAGACCATTTCCGTCTTTTGAAAATCAGGCGCTCCATTGGTGTTATTTTTTT
>JAKVIS010005989.1:0-11239 GCA_033119425.1 Bufotes viridis
GCTGACAGCCAGGTGCGAACCCGCACCTTAAACCTCACAGGTGATTGGATCCTGCTTTGGACTCTTTTTGTTTTGCCTCATGACCTCTGATGTGTGTGTGAATTAACACCAAGAGACTGTTTATCGTTTGTTTTGTGTCAGTGGGAATAAAACACTGTTTATTGCACATTCTGGACTCCTTGTTTTGCCTCTGTACTGCACCCGCACCGCTATCTACCAGAGCGACTCCCCACAGTCCTAAAAAATAAAATTACATTTAAAAATGATGCCAACATAGACATACTGTAGATGTTAATTAATAAATATTTCATGAGTTATCACTACCTGTCTTCAAATTTAGAAAATAGCAAATATTTCCACATTTTCTGTAACTTTTGGATTTTAAAGGTAAAAAATATGAGCTAAAATTTACCACTAAGATAAAGTGTGATGTGTCACGGAAAAAAAAAAAAAAACATTTTATAATCGTTTGGAAAAGTAAGAGCATTCCAAAGTTATTACCATATAAAATGATAAGTCAGATTTGCAAAATTCAGCAGTGAGGAAGGTGAAAAATACCTTCCAGGAAGGGGTTAAAACCCAGTGTCATGCAGTCAGTGTTTTATTTACAGGTTTACGAAGGTGAAGTTTTAATTGAGGATGATGACAGTGGCGACCAGAGAATCGGTCTTCCCTTTGTCATGAAATTAATATATGCAATGTTCAAATTTTTTAAAGAAAGATTTAAAAAATGTGGATCATTAGCTATGCCGAATTGAACATGATTCATGCCATTATTATCTTTGTGGTAATGATAAAATGATAAATGCATTATGAGGCTGCTTTTTACAGATTTATTACAATTCTGTTAATTATTTGGAAGCCCACCAGACAGAAATAATGAACTGAATAGAGAAAAAAAGAGCAGGAACACAAAGAAAATATGGAGGGGAAAAGTGGGGTGTGAAAATATATGCAAGACAAATAAAAAAAAGCATGTTAGGCAAGATAAACACAAATGGCACAAAGATTTTAAAAAAAAATAATAACTCCTTCCAGGTGTCTTTATTTTCTTTATACTGAATGGTTTCCGATCTTCGTAGGGGTTTGGAATTTAAGACAATAGTGGCATATTGCAGTTACTCTCCCAGGGTGGGGGTGTGACTATTGTGAAACCCCACCATCACCAACACCAATAGCTAGATTGACACTGTATCCCTTTGCACTTCATTCTAGAGAATGATGAGGGTCACCATGTTTGTTTCCCTACTGATAAGATATAAATTCCATAGTCCAGCAATATCCTATCAACCTTAGCCCCGTCCCCCTGTATGCATTTGGGGCCTTAGTGACCAAGCAGCATTTTTATTTTTTCATTGTCGCATTCAAAAGCTATCACTTTTTTATTTTTCTGTCAAAGTAGATATATTAGGGCTTGTAATTTTTAATAGCACTATTTTAAGGTACACATAACTTACTGGTTATCTTTTATTAATTCTTTCTAGGGCGGATGGAAAAAAAAACAGCAATACTTTGCCATTGAGTTTTTACATTGTAAATTTTGCGGCAATCACTTTGCACACAAATAACATTATAACTTCATTCTGAGGGTCAGTAGGATTACAGAGATACCAAAAACTCCTTTTAAAAATTTTTTTTTGCTTTACAGCATCCCAAGACCCATAGAGATGAGTGAGGGCTTAATTTTTGCAGAACAACTTGTAGTTTTCTTTGTTTCCATTTTTGGATCTTTGCTTTTTATTCCATTTTTGTAATGAATATGCAAAAACAGCAAATCCAGAGTTCTTTTTTTTTGTGAGATAAATTATGTGTTAATTGTGTAGTTTGTTACAGATACAGTGATATCAAATATGTGGAAGGGAGGGGGGTTATTTTTGCTATATGTTTTTTTTGTTATGTTTTTACAACCTGTTAGTCCCACCAGCAGACATTACCTATCTAGCATAGCCTGATAGGTATATAATGCAGACAGAACTGGGAGCCTTCATTAGGTCCCTGCCTTCAGTGTACAGACATGCCTGAAAGAAGGAGCCCCCTTCCTCTAAATCACTAAGACAGGCATCCTCAAACTGCGGCCCTCCAGCTGTTGCAAAACTACAACTCCCAGCATGCCCGAACAGCCCACAGGTATCAGCCTACAGCAGGGCATTGTGGGAGTTGTAGTTTTACAACAGCTGGAGGGCCGCAGTTTGAGGATGCCTGCACTAAGATGTCGTAGTTGCTATTGACTGCGGCATATAAGGGACTAAGCATCTGGGATTGGCACTTGGGCCAATACAACAGGAGCTTCATGGGAGAACTGTGCAGCACTTATTTTAGGCCAAAAACAAGGCGGACTAAAACTGTACTGCTCCTTTTCATTTCAATTATAGCAGTGCTGCAGTAAGCAGCTGGAGCTACTCAAACAGCAGATCAACTGGATTGCAAAGTGTTGGACCCTCATTTTTCAGATACTGATAGCCTGTCCTGAGGATAGGCCATTAATATAAAAGGACTGAACAACCATTTTAAACCACTTCCCAAAATGAGAATTCATGGGATAGGTGGCTGTTAAATGCAGTACCAGATCTTTCTGGTCCTACCAATGTACCTGCGAAATCAAAACCACTGTTGAAAAACATAACTGAGCTCCTTCCACAACTGCCAGGATCTGAGAAAACTGGGGTCTCTTATTAACCTGCAGGAGTGGACTGGGAACTTAAAGAGGACCTGGAGAAAAAACTAAAAGTGGCATGTTGTAGGTGGGTCCAAATTGATAGAAGGCGGGACAACAGAAGTAGGCAGAGCTGGTAATACTGTAGTGCAGGACAATACCCCAGCAGAAAAAAATACCACAGTGCAGCACAATATACTGTATGAGCAGAACCAAATACTACAGTGCTGCACAATATACTGCCCAAGCAGAAACAAATAACACAGTGCAGTACAATATACTGTATTAGGTAGAACCAAATACCACAGTGCAGCACAATATACTGTATTAGCAGAACCAAATACCATAGTGCAGCACAATATACTGCCCCATCAGAACCAAATACCATAGTGCACCACAATATACTGTATTAGCAGAAACAAATACCATAGTGCACCGCAATATACTGCCCCATCAGAACCAAATACCACAGTGCAGCACAATATACTGCCCCAGCAGAACCAGATACCACGGTGCAGCACAATATACTGCCCCAGCAGAACCAGATACCACAGTGCAGCGCAATATACTGCTCCAGCAGAACCAGATACCACAGTGCAACAGAACATACAGCCACCTTTGCCACAGTATGACACTGTATCATTGCCCTGAGGATGGCAATATAATTGAATTTGGGAGGGCACCTGCTGCTGCTGGCCAGGTATATAAGTGCCTGATGCTCCCACGTTAATTAATGTGAGAGGATCAGATTTATATGTACCTGGCTGACGACCAAGAGGAGGCATTAAGTGGCCCCCTATAAATTGGCCCAACGGGAAATTTCCCTGTAGGGTCTATGGCCAATCCACCCATGTTAACCTGAAAGGAACAGCTAATATGTGATGTATTGACTGTCTGCAATAAATCCATTGATAACAGAGCTTCTCACTTTATTTTTGTCTCTATACGTTGTAGTAATATAATTAATAGTAATACCTTGATTTTAAGTGGAAGCTTAGTATATTGCATTTGCCATAACAGTAAAATTGATGTACCTAGTAGTATATAGTAACACATATGGCCCTCTGATTAGACAGACTTTCTTACTCTCTCCAGGAATGTAGATCATAGGGGACATCATGTAACGCTTATTTCCTAAGGGAAATCATAGCAAGACTTTGGTGGTCATAACACAATAACGCAACTGTTTCACGAAGGTCCACCACAGCTTCATATATTTTCATTTTGAATCGATTGTCTATTTTGGCCTCCAGGATGTTTTTTTTTTTTTTATCCCTACCTTCCTAGAGCTGTGACTTTTACATATTTCCATTGACACGGCCATTTAAAACCAATTTTTGCTTTATTCTGATTATTGTTTTATATCATCTAATATATAAAAAAAAAAGTCATGGCTGCCTGAATGCAGAGATACAAAAATTACAAAATTAAGGCCCTTTCAGGCCTGGTCAAGGCCTTGTCCAGCTTTTTGGAACCAAACATGCTGTACCCATTGAAAAAAATCATACTGGGAAGTTTTTCGCCCTTGGTCATTGGGTCAGAACACTCACGGAATTTGAAAAGGCTTTGCTGGCAGTGAAACCGCCCCCTAAAAGCACTTTCCACAATCTATAAACAGATAGTCAATTCGGAGAGTCCTGGAGTTCCTCTATACATTTCTGAATGGGAAAAGGAGCTGAATACCAAATTTAGTGACCTTGAAACCTAACAAATTTTGTCCAGATCGCATGGCTTCTCCCGTTGTGTCCGATTGCAGGAGAACTCATACAAAACCATTTCCAGATGGTATCTGACCCCAGAATTTATTTATTTGAGAGGGGTGACAGACAGTGCGGTCTGCTGGCGTTGCAAAGTAGATACAGGTTCCATTTCACACGTTTGGTGGTCATGCAGCATGATTAGACCCTTTTGGGAGGGAGTAGAGGAAACCATCAACTAGATTCGAAAGGAACAAGTCACACTGACTGCTTCCCTGGTCTTGTTGTGGCAAGATACCCCTACCTTTCAACCCTGTAGGGATGATCTAACCACTTACCTTATTCTGGCCGCCAAGATGCTGATACCAGTTCATTTATTGAGCCCTACTCCTCCCTCCCAAGGGGAATGGTTAGACAGAGTCGATCATATATGTAAATTAGAGGAACTCACTTCATGGATTGACCGTAAACATGAGTGCCTTATAGATATCTGGTCCGCTTGGAAGCTCTTCCGAGGAATTTGATAGGCTGCATAGATCATATTGCCTTGTACGAGCCAGGTTGCTGTTGTTTTAGCATACTACTCCCCCCCCTCCCCCCCTCACTCCCCTAATCGCTACCCCCTGATCTGCTTGACAAGTAGGAGATTTCTCCTAGTGGTTTGCTCTTTGACTTTCTGCCATCCTGGGTCCACCCACCCGACCTCCTCCCCTATTCACCCCTCTCCCCTTTTTCTGTTTATTTGGTTTTCTCACCAGTTCATAGTTTGTCCGTTGACAAGCCTATACACCTGATGTGATTGGTTGTCTGCTACGGCAGAGATAA
Source organism: Bufotes viridis (assembly GCA_033119425.1). NCBI lineage: Eukaryota > Metazoa > Chordata > Amphibia > Anura > Bufonidae > Bufotes > Bufotes viridis. Next base: position 5,176 of record JAKVIS010005989.1, read on the forward strand.
CATATGCTTTTCATCTGTGAATGGGTTTAGCATTCTATTATTTTGGGAGAGGATGCAATTACTGTTTTTGGTTCTACATCCTATTGTCTACAACGCAAGAAATGTGGACGAGAAGCCATGTAGAAGAACCTATAATGGTCTCAGCTTTTAAAGTGTATGTTGCTGTTACCTCTTCCGCCGCTATGTCCAATGGTGTTTTGTTCGCTATGTTATGTATTTGTTGTTGCTGCCTGCGAGTGGCTGTCTATTCTTTTTATTGGAAAAATGTATTCTTCGCGCACTCATACTCTTTCGTACTTAATAAAAAGAGATATACGAAAAAAAATCATACTTACCTGTTCATCACCTCTGTGTTCCTACTCCCTGGGTCCCTGGCTTCTTTTGCAAAAACCGGGCCACAGGGGTAATATGTGAGCGCGGTGTGCCGATGGGTGTAGATGGGAGTAGTTGTTTACTCACAGTTAGCAGAGCCCCCTGGGCTGGCGTGCGGTGTATGGAAGGACAGCACCGGGTTCCTTTGTGGCACACTCTGGTGTTCACGGATTTCCCGCCAGATGGTGGTCGAGGTGCCCTTGGTGGTATGGTTTTTAGGTGCAGGGGAGGCAGGCTCCCTGGTGTTTTTTTTTTGTGTTGAATCTCTCTTTATTGAATTTAAGAAGAAAGTCACAAAGTATACAGGCAAGGAAGTATACATTAAATGCATGAGATTGGTTACATTTCACTTCCGAAAACACAAGTAAGACGAAACATGTCAAACAGTACACAGGTTACAAAAGTATTTCGTTAAGGAGGAATGGCTTATAAATCGTCCATATGTGCCAGTGTCGTAACACCGGACAAAAGAAATAACATGAGAGTCGCAAGCATCACTTAAAATCAATATATATCTTCTCAAGGAAGGCCCAGAAAGTAAAATATAAACAAGTATGCGTATAGAAAAGCAGACTATAAGTAAATGTGGTCATGCTCAGCCTCAACCTCTAAGTCAGGGAGGCGGAGTCTTTAGTCCTTTGGAATTGTCTCCAAGGCAGCCAGACCTTTAAGTATTGTGTGCGGTTACTATGGGCCCAACCCAAAAGTTCTTCCAATCTGTTAAGATGGTGCTTTTTTTCAAACCACATGTCTATAGTGGGGGGTGATGTATCTCTCCATTTAGTGGGTATAAGAAGTTTTGCAGTGGCAATCATATGAGTGAGAAGGCAAGCCTTGGCAGGGCGAAAATTGGGTGTGGGAAGCCAGAGCAGAACCAGTTCTGGGGTAAGTTGGATAGAAGTAGAACAAATGGTGTTCATAATATTCTCGACATCTCGCCAATATCCAGTTATTAAAGGGCAAGTCCACCAAATATGGAGCATAGAGCCCACACCAGACTGACACCTCCAACATTGGCTCGTGGGTGAGATCCCAATTGAGGCTAGGTATTCGGGTGTTTTGTACCATCTGGTGACTGTTTTATATGAATTTTCCTGAAAGCGGACACATGGGGAAAAACCATTAGAATGTGACAAAACGTAAGCCGTGTCTGAATCAGAAAGGTTTTTCCCCAAGGCTCCCTGGTGTTCTTGACACCAGCACTGTAAGGTGCAAATGAGGGTAGTAAAAAAGAAAAAGAGTCAATTGCTGCAATCTCTCCACATCCAAGTGCTTGGAAGTGTTCTTTTGTAACCAGTACAGCAGCCAAAGGGAGCTGATCGAGTCCAGGATCCAAATGCTGACCAGGAGAGAGGAAGCCTGACAGGAGTACTGCTGAGAGCTGAGGAACGGATTACCTGTTCTGTGGTACCGCACGTTTGATTGAAAGACTATTTGTACATAATTATCAGTAGTGTTGAGCGTGAATATTCAAATAGCGATTTTTTTTTTACTTCGGCACTTTGCAAGTTCGCGAATATTTAGAATATAGCGCTACATATTTGTAAAATATGAATATTTTTTTTCAGTTTTTTTTCTTAATCTGAACCCAAGATACAGTTGATGATAAAGAATATTGCGCTATGTTCTCTATCTTCGTTAATTCTAGCAAGCCAACCAATAGGAAAGTTATACCCCATTCAAAGTTTCATTCGCGGTATGCGAATATTACGTAATGTAATATTCACGTCTGCGAATAAAACTTTGAACGGGGTATAACTTTCCTATTGGTCGGCTTGCTCGAATTAACGAAGATAGAGAATATAGCGCTATATTCGTTATCTTCACTAATTCTAGCAATCCAATAGGAAAGTTACCTATAGAAAGCACTAAGTTAGATTCGCAATGCGATAATTTTACTTTGCCTATTTTTTTAAATAAATAGAATAATTATAATAATTATTCTATTTATTGGAAAAAATAGGCAAAATATTCTCGCATTGCGAATCCAACTTAGAGCTGTGCATCATTAACGAAGTTAACGAATTCGAATATAGCGCTATATATCTTCGTTAATTCTAGATAGCAAACCAATCGGAAAGTTGCCCTATACCCCGTTCAAAGTTAAAATCACAATACGCGAATAATTAAATCGTATATTATTCACGATAAATAGAATAATGAAGAATATTCGATTTTAACGAATATATGACGAATATTCAATTGAATATTCGCGGAATCGAATATGGCACCTCACGCTCATCACTAATTATCAGTGGAGACAGAGCAGACCCGGGTCAGTAAAATCATGCACGTATCACATTGTAAGAGTGGCGCCTGAAGTATCAGAGACTGAGTTTAGACATGCAATTAGCTAGATGTGTGTGTGGCAGGCTTTACAGATTGTGGATTATTCATCATTACAAGGACTTAACATTTAAAGTTGTGAATCGCTCGCTCCGGAGAGCAGAAAGGACTTCAGCATAATCTCCAGTCATCCCAGCGTGTTTATCGGGAGTAATATGTTAGGCACGTGCCACATTACCAGTTTTGGGAAGGAGGGGGTCGGGGAAACACTGTATAGGCCAGGGGTGGCCAACCCGCGGCTCCTTGCACCTTCATTTGCGGCTCGCAGGGGAGCGGTGTGGCCAGCTCTTACTCTCCTCCCTGCAGCTAGCAAATTAATAATCTGCAGCACCAGCGCTTCACTTACGTGCTGCCTGCCTGCTGCAGACAGTAACAGCTGGCCCCTTGTCCCGCCCCCATCAGCGCTGGAAGGCTGGAACGAGGCGGAAGAGTGGAGAGCGCCGAGAGCGGGCACGTGACTCAGTCACTCACTGCAGCTCCGCCTTCTCCAGCAACTATATACCTGTAAACTATACATTGGCATACAAAGATATGCTTAAAGACACTTAAAGGCTTAATTACCATCACAGAGTAGGAAACTACCATCACAGAGTTGGACACTGCACTTTCATCTGTAAACTCCCAGATAGACAGGGTCACATGTGCTGCTGCAGCCAATGACTGGCTTTAGCATGTTACTGCTGGGTCATGTGCCGCTTGAGTACATGTCACTACTAAGCATGAGATGGAGTAGAAGGGAATAGAGTTTCAATGAGCTTGGTCTGACAGCTAAAAAGTTCAGAAAGCTGGACAACCTCTTTAAAGAGGTTTTTCAGGATTACTATGGTTCTTAACAGATATGTTTTATGTCTTCCCCATGTTTTTTTTTTTAAAATGGACTCACCTGTTTTCACTCTGGTTTACATCCTGTAACCCACATTGCTTTATCCCACCAATCCCATGATGCCCTCTGCTCCAGCTCCAGCACTGCCCCTAACAACACCCATCTAGTTTTTATAGCTCCTCCCACCAGTTAGTTACATAGACACTCCCCTATGACTGCCCCTAACAATGCCCAGCTAGTTTATAGCTCCTCCCACCCAGCTAGTTACATAGACACTCCCCTATCACTGCCCCTAACACCACCCAGCTAGTTTATAGCTCCTCCCACCAGCTAGTTACATAGACACTCCCTATCACTGCCCCTAACAACACCCAGCTAGTTTATAGCTCCTCCCACCAGCTAGTTACATAGACACTCCCTTATCACTGCCCTTAACAATGCCCAGGTAGTTTATAGCTCCTCCCACCCAGCTAGTTACATAGACACTCCCCTATCACTGCCCCTAACAAGGTCCAGGTAGTCTATAGCTCCTCCTACCAGCTAGTTACATAGACACTCCCCTATCACTGCCCCTAACAACACCCAGCTAGTTTATAGCTCCTCCCACCAGCTAGTTACATAGACACTCCCCTATCACTGCCCTTAACAATGCCCAGGTAGTCTATAGCTCCTTCCACCTATTTACTTCCATAGACACTCCTCTAACACTGCCTCTGCCCATGGACATAACATCTCAGGAAATAAGAAAGTGCCGCATGGACATGGCCATGTGATCACAGGCCAAAACGGACAATAGGAGCAATAAAGGTGAAAGAAATACAAAACAACAGCTACCATTATAAAAGATTATTTTTAAGGCTGGTGATGCAAACTGAAACCCCCCTTTAAGGGATTAAATGACTGTACACAGATGATCCACCATACAGGGCGTGCTTACTAGCTTTTTCAGTGCCCACTGAGGAAAGCAATACAGAAAAACAGTATGACCCAGACTATGATTCTTAAGTGGAAGTATCATTCTCTCCAATGGCAAATGGTAACGGTTAAAGCTTCTAAATCCCAATGGAAGATTCTCAACAGGACCTACTGTATATCGGAAGCAAAGTTTGTCCACCTAATCCGTCTCTTTCCTCAGCAGTTGTTCTTAATAGTAAGCTGCTTTGTCAATCAAGACATTGAAAGCAAAAATCTGGATTTTTATTCTAGTCTCCTATAAGATGGCATTTTATATCATACACACCATGGTCACATTTATGGGGTTCTTTTTTATTTGTTTCATTTCTGATACACCCCTGAAGATAAGTAATCCTTTCTATAAATGTCTTACGGTATCTATCGTACCCAGATTGCGAAAATCTTTTGTCAGAAATATAGGGCACACAGATCACTTTGACTTTGCGGAATACAATGCACCAAGTCAAATAAACATGATTCCTTTGAAATCAGCTTTGTTATAGCTCAATATTTGTTTCCTTTTGTTCATTAATACTTTGGAAGGAAAACATGTGAATTTTTTTTTCTCTCCATTAACTGAGCATGCCGGGGAAAAGAAAAGCCTGGCTGACACTTGTTATCCAGTATTTCTTTGCTGAAGGAGATAAGGTTTCATACTGATCTGACATATTAAAATGAACGAAGCCTTTGCCTTCTGCATCAGGATTTGCCAGAGAAATTATATATTGGAAATAAAATAAGCAAATGTCACAATATTGTTTTTCTAAACTGCTTTTTGATGGAGTTGATGTGTGGAATATGAGAAGTCATTCTATCCATTAAGCTGTTTTTTACGTGAGCGTTAACTGCAATATTACATTTTTAATGAAGCAAGCGCTTGTGAATATATTTTAATTTGAACAAGTTCTATAGTTAATGTGATTTACGTTTTATTTTATAGGTTTATGTCCAATCATTCCAGCCAAACAATAACTATAACTAGAAAATAAAATTCATAGCCTGGTTTTACAATAACTGAAGGCAAGACTACATTGCAGCGGGACATTTATCAAATCAGAAGTTTTCTGTGACATTTGGCCAAATTTTGCAACATTTGGTGTTCTTCGCCACTTTTCAAAGTGGTTTCTGTTTAAGAGTAGAGATGAGCGAAGTTAAAAAAAAAAATAGAATCGGCAACAAGAAATTTGATTTGTTAAAGGGGTATTCAGGTTGCAAAAATTCTAACTTATGTTACGCTTTTTCCTAAAATAATAAAAATTCTAAAAATTCTAATATGGTGTAGTTAACAATATCACACTGTTCTCTGAAAAAAAAAAAAACTTAGATGGTCACCCGGGCTATTGTTTTGCCTTTGTTCACTATGGTTACGACCTGTGCAATATGACCGTCATTGCCTGATCATGAGCAGTTCTTTCCTGCTGAGAAGGGAAGCAGTATGCGAGCACTGACAGTAGTGCGCATGCGAATGAGCTTTCACGGGATCATGTCCTACCGGCGCTTATGTGCATCAAGCCATGAATGTTTGCAGCCTCTGTGCACACTTCACGCTGTGAATAGCCAGAGTAATGG
>JAKVIS010005990.1:0-11195 GCA_033119425.1 Bufotes viridis
CAAAATGCGGAAAGCACATTGCTGGTGTCCGTGTTTTGAGGATCTGCGGATCGGATCCGCGGATCGGATCCACGGATCCGTGAATCCACGGATCCGCAAAACACATATGGACACATAAAGGGTGTGATCAATGACAGGGAGGTGATCAGGGGGTCTAGATGGGGTGATCAAAGGGGTTAATAGGTGAGGGGGGTGGGGGTTAGTGTAGTGTTTGGTGCAACTTTACTGTGTTACCTGGTCCTCTGGTGGTCGATCAGCAAATGGGACCACCAGAGGACCAGGTAGCTAGGTATACCAGACGCTGTTCACAAAACAGCGTCTGGTATACATGTTTGATGCGATTTATATCGCATCTACAGCCTGCCAGCGATTGATCATCGCTGGCAGGCTGCTAGTTTAACTCTCAGACCGCGCTCCTGTGAGCGCGCGCGCTGCTGCGCGTTCACAGGAACTCCACGGGTCTCGCGAGAGGGCAGCGCCGATCGTCCACTCAGAAGATCCCGGCCGCCCGCAGGGCGCAATCCTGCGTCTGGCGGTCGGGAGTGGTTAAAGAAGGGCGTGTTACCTTTCCTGACATGTTTGTTTTAGTAACTACTTGCATTTCTCATGTAATAGTTCTGGAGCGCGTTCTCTTATAATGCTATATTGTTCAGTTCCTCTATTACTCCTACTAGAAGTTTATGAATGACTTGCCAGCAGTCTTCAATACAGTCCATCTGATGTTACCCATCAGCAGTACTGATCGTACAGTGTCAGACTGTGCAGGGACACACTCCTACTGGTAGCACCTAGCGTGATCTTTATTGTACACTGCCAGCAGTCAATTTATCTTCCTGTAGGTATAATAGAGGATCAGAATAACACAGATTCTCCAGAATTGTTATTACGCAGGGAATGCAAGTAGTTACTAAAACTGACCTGTCAATAGAGGATGGCTCCTCCTTAAGTTCTCGAGAACTCCGTTACATCACCATTTACAATGCCATAAAGCAGACGGTTATTCTGCACCGCTAGCATCCAGCCAACTCATAATAATAATGCCTTAGATATCACCATTCATTGATTATAACCGGACCGTGACCGCTGCTGTTTGCTCAAGGGCAGACTGCACTCCTGCTTGGGTGCAGAACCCTATAAACGCTCAGGAGGACATCAGCCTCCCATAGAATATCATCAGCTCACAGTTCTTCATGACTTTACTCTATCGGCTAGTTTATTGCCCTGTTCCCTTTTCTCCGTAGGGTGAGCTCAGGGTAAAGGGACCTTAAATTACTCAGCAATCAATGCTCTTTGTTAAGAGGATATGGGACCAGGGGCCAGACTGGGACCGAAAGTCAACCCTTGTGTAGCGGACTGGACCCTGTACCAGAGTCTGCCCCAGTTTCCTGGAAGGGACTGCTTGCTCGCCTCCTGCCCTGCGACTATGGCCCCATGTATGCTTGTCCTGTTTGGCGGTGATGCCCCAGATAGCTCTGCTATGGAGCCCATTCGTATAATGAAAGACTATGGGAAAGACTTTAGCTCCATGGCAATTGAACCGGACATGTGTGGTCTGGCGCCATTCAATAATGTGCGCTCAGACCTAAACTATCTGGGGATATGTTGCATGTATATGTTTTATGTAGTACATTGTGTAATTTTATGTCCTTTTGCAACCATGTGCTCAATGGAGTCTGCCTCTATCCTTGGATATATTGAGCGCTCAGATCCAAGCCATCTGGGGATATGTTAAATGTCTGTGTACTGTAAAGGGTGGGACATTGTGTATTGAATAGTGATGTCTGTCCTATTGTCCCCACATGTGTATTGGCGATTTCCCTTTGTCCTGAGAGATAATTGAATGACTCCTCAATTGTCTCAGGACAGAAAGACATTGTGTATTCTCCTGCCTGTGATGATTACATTACCCATGTAGGGTGATTGTATCACAGGCAGAGGGAAGAGATATGCTGGGGGTGTCTGTATTGTCCCATTGTGTGTGATTGGCTGCTGTATCCCGTGTCGTAGTCTTCCTTCTGGTCCCCTAGGGGAGTGTCCACCAGGTGGGAGACCTGGATAAATACCGGGCAGGTAGCCCTCAATAAGAGGGAGAGTTCCTGTTTAACCCTCAAAGTGAAGTGTCGTCTCATTATTGGGGAGGAGTTATTGGATGCTGTTCCAGTCTGACTGCTAGGAGTGCAAACCTATTCGTATGGTTCCTATTCAACTGTCTACAGCATTCAGAGGCTTGAGAGGGTTCGTATGCTTCTCAGGTTCGGTGGTTGTGGTGTCGGCTAGGCGCTTGGAATCCTCAGGAAGCGCTAGGAGCATCGTTCAACGGAGGTACCCAGTCGGGTGCCAGGCGATCCGTTACATTTGGTGGCAAGCGCGGGATCATTTCCACAGCCCAGAAGGACATCTACAGGGCAACACCATTCCTTGGATTACAAAGTGAGGGCAACGTTAGTACCCGTACAGCCCTATCTACAAAAGAAAGAACTTCAGGAGAACAAGCATGGCACCCAGCTACACGCAGGAGGAATTTGACAGAGGCTGAGATCACGGCTGATTTTCTCGGACCCAACCCGGAGAAATCTGTGCAGTTCGTGAGGAGGATAACAGCAGAGTACCTGCAGTTCATGGCAGATGGTATCGTCCGCCCTCCCCAGCGGCTGAGTGCGTTCCAGGGAGCTGAAGGTGTCATCCTTCCTCCCCAGCGGCCGTGTGTACCCCAGGGAGCTGAAGGTGTCATCCTTCCTCCCCAGCGGCCGTGTGTACCCCCGGGAGCTGAAGGTGCCGTCCTTCCTCCACAGCGGCAGTGTGTACCCCAGGGAGCTGAAGGTGTCGTCCTTCCTCCCCAGCGGCAGTGTGTACCCCAGGGAGCTGAAGGTGCTGTCCTTCCTCCCCGCGGCAGTGTGTACCCCAGGGAGCTGAAGGTGTCGTCCTTCCTCCCCAGCGGCAGGGTGTATCCCAGGGAGCTGAAGGTGCCGTCCTCCCTCCCCAGCGGCTGTGTGTACCCCAGGGAGCTGAAGGTGCCGTCCTTCCTCCCCAGCGGCAGTGTCTACCCCGGGAGCTGAAGGTGTCATCCTTCCTCCCCAGCGGCAGTGTCTACCCAGGGAGCTGAAGGTGTTTCCCTTCCTCCCCAGCGACAGTGTGTACCCCAGGGAGCTAAAGGTGTCATCCTTCCTCCCCAGCTGCAGTGTGTACCCCAGCAGCAGGACAAGATATTGAAAGGGGAGACAGTTGGTCCCCCCTCCACCAGCAGAGAGAGGGTCAGGGAGAGGGCCTGCTACCCGCTCTCCCCAGCGGCAGTCTACAGTTCAGAGAGAGGGCTTGTTGCACCCTCTCTCCAGCGGCAACCTAACCCACCAAGAGGAGATGTTACGCCCCCAACGGTGCAGATGGGACCGTGGTCTCTGCACTTGCAGCACAAGGGGCAAGGATGGTCGGTCCTGTCCGCCCAGCCACAGGCGGTTTATCCAGAGGGAGACAGTCGGTCTCCTCCCCCATGACAGGCTCCCACCAGGCTACTTCCGTGGTAGCGCTGGCCCCAGGGCAGAGTATCGCCGGTCTCTGCCCACTCAGCAGCCCACCTAGGCAGTCTACCAGTCCCCGCACAGCCGTAGTGAGGCACCTGGACATGGACAAGTTGCTACTTTATCAGGTGTAGTAACCATTTATTGTGGGTGGAGCTGTACTGCTGTTTGTGCTTCGTGGGTGGGTTGCTGGACTAACCAGGGCACTGACCGGCAGGAGGTCAGATACCCTGTTAGTCTCTTTGGTAAAGGGAGAAATGTAGCGGACTGGACCCTGTACCAGAGTCTGCCCCAGTTTCCTGGAAGGGACTGCTTGCTCGCCTCCTGCCCTGCGACTATGGCCCCATGTATGCTTGTCCTGTTTGACGGTGATGCCCCAGATAGCTCTGCTATGGAGCCCATTCGTATAATGAAAGACTATGGGAAAGACTTTAGCTCCATGGCAATTGAACCGGACATGTGTGTCTGAGCGCCATTCAATAATGTGCGCTCAGACCTAAGCTATCTGGGGATATGTTGCATGTATATGTTTTATGTAGTACATTGTGTAATTTTATGTCCTTTTGCAACCATGTGCTCAATGGAGTCTGCCTCTATCCTTGGATATATTGAGCGCTCAGATCAAGCCATCTGGGGAATATGTTAAATGTCTGTGTACTGTAAAGGGTGGGACATTGTGTATTGAATAGTGATGTCTGTCCTATTGTCCCCACATGTGTATTGGCGATTTCCCTTTGTCCTGAGAGATAATTGAATGACTCCTCAATTGTCTCCAGGACAGAAGACATTGTGTATTCTCCTGCCTGTGATAATTACATTACCCATGTAGGGTGATTGTATCACAGGCAGAGGAAGGGATATGCTGGGGGTGTCTGTATTGTCCCATTGTGTGTGATTGGCTGCTGTATCCCGATGTCGCAGTCTTCCTTCTGGTCCTCTGAGGAGTGTCCACCAGGTGGGAGACCTGGATAAATACCGGGCAGGTAGCCCTCAATAAAAGTGAGAGTTCCTGCTTGACCCTCAAAGCGAAGTGTCGATCTCGTTATTGGGGGATTTGACTGTATGCTGATTGCCAGGAGTGTAAGCTGTTCATATTGCTTTTCCTGTTCGGCTGCTTCCAGGGTTCGTGTGTCTCTTGTTCGGAAGTTGGTGAATTCGTGTGGTTTGCAGTTCGGGAAGTTGGTGATTGCAGTAGCTGCTGGTCTATCGGAAAGGGAATATCGCCTAAGCGTAGTTGTGTGCGTAACGATCCGTTACTGGGACGAAAGTCAACCCTTGCATTTAAAAACACACAAGCCCACCTGCTGCGTGGTGAATGTGAAATATGTATGTACTCCCGCCCCAGTGCTAGTGGCATATCTGTATGGACATTACATTCTGCACTACCAAAATACAGCACAATTACCGGTACATCCAGTTATGTCCCTCTGATGTTCTCTTTCCTCATCTTCTCCATTGAGAGACAGACCACTAGGAACTTTCAGCCATGTCTCGTCACACAGACATCTTAGATTTCTCACTTTTCCATCCTCCTCCCCATCAGGGCGTACATAGAAATAACTAGGCCCCATAGCAAGAATCTGAATTGGACCCCCATGCCCATACCCATCTCCGGTCCTCCCTTGCCCCACCTATGAACTGTGCGTTCTTGTGCCCCTAACATAGTGCCCCATACCGTCCTCAGTAGAGATAAAGTTAACTGAAGTGCCCTCTGTAGTAATAAGGACCCTTTAGAGTGCCCCCTGTAAAGCCCCCATTAGTAACAAGGCACCTATAGTGCCCAGTAGTTATAATTCTCCCCCAGTATTAATAATGCCTCACAGAGCCCCTCTAGTAGATATAAAGCCCTCATATTGTTCCCCCAGTGGTATTAAAACTCTCTACAGCTCTCTCCCTCAGTAGTAAGAAGGCCCCCATAGTGCTCTTAGTAAGGAAATAAGGCAGATCTGTAAGTCCTCCGATAGAGCCCCAGTAGTAATAAGAGCGCCTATATTGTCCCTGGTTTGAAATGCCCCTACAGTGCCTCAGTATTTACTGCCCCTACTGTTATATGCTCTCCCTGTGGTGCCCCCAGTATTTATTCTGCCCCCTGTAGTTATATTCCTCTCTTTAGTGTCCTCAGAATTCCTCAGCCCCTCCACCATACAGTCCCATGTAAATAACATTATTTCCTCCCTCTGCCATAGAGTCCTATGTAAGTAACATCACACCATCTCTGCCCCTCCAACAATACAGTCCCATGTAAATAACATCACTCCCCTCCATTCAGCCCATCAATATGCAGTCCTATGTAAATAACATCACCCCAGCCACCTCCAACATGCAGTCTCGTGTAATTAGCATCCTCCACCGCCATTCCAACATACAGTCCCATGTAAATAACATCCCCCTTCAGCCCTAAAATACAGTCCCTGTTAAATAACCACAACTCCCAGCATTGCTCTGCCTCTCCCTTCACCTACCTTCTCATGTAACAGACCTCACCACAGCTTCTTCCCCAGGTCTTGCTTCTCACACCTGGCCGCCCTCTCCTGCACTGGTCACATGAGGATGACATCATCACAGGTCCTTCTCAACCACTGCCTTCGCTTTGATCCGCGACTGTGACGTCATTTACATCCTTCAGCTCTTGCAGTGCATTAGATTCAAATGTATTGCCGTCCTGAGGTTGACAATACAGTTATACCTCTCTATTAGGCAGTACATTCGGGACCTGTGACAAAAACATCAGGGGCCCAGGTCCCACTGGTCTAGGCCCATAGACAATAATGTCACTTACCAGATACCATCTCATTTAGGGTCTTCACATCTCTTCTGGCCATGTAACCTCAGGCATAGTGATAAGCAGCATAGGCAATATTCAAACTACTTAAATTCATGATTTCAAAATCAGCAATGTAATATGCGGGTATTGCTCACACATAGCTACAAGCCCAAAAGCTGGGTATGTGCAAGCCAACAACCTATCCGTGAAACAGATACAGTCAGCGTATCTTACAAGGAGACAGCCTTGTGCACTATGAGACAACTAGCAATAATCACGCCTCAGCCAGTAAGCCTCAAAGTTGTGATTTGAGTTGGATGGCTTAGGGACCTGCGCACCTAGATCATTATCATTAGGGTGACAAAAATTGTAAAAAAAAAAATTTGGGATGCAGCTAACTCTTCTCTCACTGCTTAGGAGGGCTGCCGAAATGTTTTAGTTTTATAATTGTTAGAGTGGGAGGTGCTGTAGTGAAATCTTGATATCATATGACCAACGCTAAGAAAGTGACATTTTAAGAGATGAGCGAAGTTTACAAAAATTTGATTTGAACTCTTCACAGAATTAAAAAAAAATTGATTCAATATGAATTAATTAGTGACGACGTGTTAAAAATCAGCAATTTCTTGGCTGCAGGAGCCTGTATATTGGTGTACAGTGTTTTGGTGTACAGTGCATTGCAGAATCATGCATTGGTAGTCTGCTGTGGAGAGTGAAGCAGTTACTTTGCATCTGTATGACAGTCAGGTTACAGGCGTCACTCTTAGAATCACTTCATGCCACTTATTTGGTTGATTCTGGGTCAAAAGCTGACCAAATAACTGAAGTTCAGGTTAATGCAAGCATTAGGTATAAAGGACTTAGTTACATGCTGATACAAATAGTGGCCCAGTCAGGGTGGAAAGGGTTGACGATCCACGGTTTTATTTTCCCTTCTACTGATCTGTCAGAAGAACAACCCCAAAAAAATGGATCCTGTCTTTTGAGCATACGCCTTTACGTGGTCAGCGTTTGGTCAGTAATCGAGCAGTATCACTAAAGCCAAAAAAACTGGAGTCGATCCAGAACATAGATGACACGTGATTGGAAAGTTTGCATGTCTTCAGTGTTTTGCACCCACTCCTGCTTTGGCTTCAAATCATGAGCAAATCCTAATGCAAAATACTGACTGTGTGATACAGGCCTTACGGATGCTCCAAAGACAGGATTTTCCAGTTCTTCTGACAGATCATAAGAAGGGTTAAATAAATAGTGATGTCAACAAGGCCAAACAGGGACACTAGTGGCCGTCAGTAGAAGTGGGCAGGGTGGCAGCTGCATGAGAGTCAACTACAGTGGCCCAGCACAGAGTGGTTAGGTGGCAACAGCATGAGGAGTCAACACAGTGGCCCAGTCCTGGCCATTTTCAAGATGTCTTGTAGTTGGGTGGGAAGACTTCAGGAACAGCTTTACACCCGGATTATAGAAGTGCCATGCAGGCGCATGGGTCAACCACTCCTTGGCGCCTTTCCGACTCAATGTTCTTTCTGTTCCAGTGACCATGGTTCTGATCATCAGTGACCATGCCAAAACTGCTGATAGTACTATGCAAGGGCCAAATATGGCAGTACAAACATACTTGTATGTCAGGGTAGATGTGAATATGAATGTTTATTCTGCCAGATTTGACTCCTGCAAGTGTCCAGGAGCTTTATTGTGGACCCGCTCTGTGCATTGAGCTGCTTCACTTCCCCCTACCATTGCTCTTTTGTCAGCCATAACATCCAACCAGGAGACCAGTACAGCTATAACTCAGGGCAAAGAGAAGGAGAAGAGTAGCACGCTCAGTGCCGAGAACAATTTCAATACTCCTGGGCAGGGGCGTTGCTAGGTTTAAACATTCGGGGCCTGGGCCCTGATGTTTTGTCCCAGGCCCCGAATGTCCTGCCTGCCAGCTAGATACAACTGTATTGCAATCCTCAGGATTGCAATACAATTGAATCTAATGCCCTGCAAGAGCTGAAGGACCTGTGATGACATCACAGGTCATGTGATCAGTTCTAAATGCAGTAGCTTGAAAGGACCTGCGATGATGTCACCATCATGTCACCAGTGCAGGAGAGGATGTCCTCAGCAGTGAAGAGAAGTCCTGGGGAAGAAGCTGTGGTGATGTCTGCTACATGAGGAGAGGGTAAGTGAAGGGAGAGGCAGAGCAATGCTGGGAGTTGTAGTTATTTAACTGGGACTGTATGTTAGGGCTGAAGGAAGGAAGTTGTTTACATGGGAATGCATGTTGGAGGTGGCTGGGGCAGGATGATGTTATTTACATGGGACTATATGACTATATGTTGAAGCGGCTGAGGCAGGGTGATGTTATTTACATGGGACTATGAATATATGTTGAAGGCGGCTGGGGAGGGAGTGATGCTACTTACATGGGACTGTATGTTGGAGGAGGCAGGAGAGATGGTGTGATGTTATTTACATGGGACTGTATTTTGGAGGGCTGTAGATAGAGAAGGATGTTATTTACATGGGACTGTATATTGGAGGGGCTGGAGAGATGGTGATGATATTTACATGGGACTCTATGGTGGAGGGAGGGAAATGGTGTTATTTACATGGGACTGTATGGTGGAGGGGCTGAGGAATCATAATTTCTGAGGACACTAAACAGAAGAATATAACTACAGGGGCATTATAAATACTGGGGGCACTTCAGGGTGAGCATTATAACAGTAGGGGCATGATATAGGAATATGGGGGCATTTTAAATCCAGAGGACATTAGGTGTTCTTATTACAACTGGAGGCTCTTTAGGAGGGACTTATAGATCTGCCTTATTTCTACTAAGAGCACTATGGGGGGGCCTTATTACTACTGAGGGGTCTGTAGAGAGCTTTATTACCACTGTGGGGACAAAAGGGGGGCCTTATTTCTACTGGGGGCTCTGTAAGGGCATTATTAATACTGGGGGGCTCTTCTACTAATGGGGGCACTCTTGGGGAGCACTATCACTGTTGGGGGCACTATAGGGGCAGTATTACTAATGAGGGCATTGTAGAAGGTAATAACTATTGGTGGGACTATGAGGAGTACTTTTTCTTCAGGATAGTATTTCGCGTGCAGAAAAGTGAGGAAGCTAAGAAGTCTGTGTGTCACACTCTGCAGAGACGAGGCGCGACTGAGAGAAGTTGTCCGGACCGAATGGAGAACATGATGACAGAGAAGCTCTACATCACAGGAGACGTCACTGGGAGGCCTTGGATGTGAGAGGTATGTGCTGCTGTATAGCTGTATAGCAAGTACAGTAAAATGTCTTCAGTGCTGAGTGTTTGCAGAGGTGGGGAGGAAGGGGTTGGGTGGTTGGTCGACTTAGAGAATTAGACAATATGCATTGGGGCTTGGGCCTGAATCTTTTGAGACCTAGCAACTCCCCTGCTCCTTGGCACTGTTGCCATGAAGCCGACATTTCTGATGTGATGCGGTGTCCTAATTTTCTCCTAACTGAGTAAGCCGGCCACAATATGGAGCACATGCGAGGTGTGTTTCTCATAATGGCACTCTTTTATTGTAATGAGCAGTACAAGTATTTATACACAGACTGACACAATAGAAACTGTCCTATTGTTACACAAGCTTCAAGTTTCTATGTTTGATTTTCAGATAAGAAGAAGAATGGTCAGCATAGGGGCCCATTGTTGTAATTTGTACTTTATCCTTCCAAGGCTAAATCCCTGCTTATGTAATTGCAGGTTATATATACAGTGGAAATGAAAAGTCTTCACACCCCAGTTAAAATTTCAGGTTTCTGTGCTGTAAAAAAAAAATGAGACAAAAGATAAATCATTTCAGAACTTTTTCCACCTTTAATGTGACCTCTAAACTGTACAACTCAATTGAAAAACAAACTGAAATCTTTTAGGTAGAGGAAGGAAAAATATAAAAATAAAATAATATGGTTGCATAAGTGTGCATACCCTTAAACTAATACTTTGTTAGAAGCACCTTTTGATTTTAATACAGCCCTCTTTTTGGGTATGTCTATCAGCATGGCACATTTTAACTTGGCAAGATTTGCCCTCTTCTTTGCAAAAACACTCCAAATCTGTCAGATTGCGAGGGCATCTCCTGGGCACAGCCCTCTTCAGATCACCCACAGATTTTCAATCGGATTCAGGTTTGGGCTCTGGCTGGCCATTCCAAAACTTTTTCTTCTTCTGGTGAAGCCATTCCTTTGTTGATTTGGATGTGCGCTTTGGGTCGTTGTCATGCTGACAGATGAAGTTCCTCTTCGTGTTCAGCTTTGGCTAGAAGCCTGAAGGTTTTGTGCCAATATTGACTGGTATTTGGAACTGTTCATAATTCCCTCTATCTTAACTAAGGCCCCAGTTCCAGCTGAAGAAAACCAGCCCCGCGGCCTGATGCTGCCCCCACCATGCTTCACTGTGGGGATGGGGTTATTCTGGTGATTTGCAGTGCTGTTTTGTGCCAAACATATCTTTTGGAATTATGGCCAAAAAGTTTTAACCTTGGTTTCATCAGACCATAACACCTTTTCCCACATGCTTTTGGGAGACTTCAGATGTGTTTTGCAAAATGTAGCCTGGCTTGGATGTTTTTCTTCGTAAGAAAAGGCCTAGCCGTCTTGCCACTCAATAGCCCAGACATATGAAGAATACGGGAGATTGTTGTCACATGTACCACACAGCCAGTACTTGCCAGATATTCCTGCAGCTCCTGTAATGTTGCTGTAGGCCTCTTGGTCGCCTCCCAGACCAGTTTTCTTCTCGTCTTTTCATCAATTTTGGAGGGACGTCCAGTTCTTAGTAATGTCACTGTTGTGCCGTATTTTCTCCACCGTATTTTCTCCACCTGATGATGACGATCTTCACTGTGTTCCATGGTATATCTAATGCCTTGTAAATAGTTTTGTC